>CAUYRH010089036.1:0-18572 GCA_963574655.1 Perodicticus potto | reverse complement strand
TTTTTTTTTTTTTTTTTTATTTTTGAGACAGAGCCTCAAGCTGTCACCCTGGATAGAGTGCTGTAGCATCACAGCTCACAGCAACCTCCAATTCCTGGGCTCAAGCGAGTCTCCTGCCTCCGCCTCCTAAGTAGCTGGAACTACAGGCACCCGCCACAATGCCTGGCCATTTTTTTTTGGTTGCAGCCATCATTGTTGTTTGGCGGGCCCGGGCTGGATTCGAACCCGCCAGCTCAGGTGTACGTGGCTGGCACCTTAGCCCGTTGAGCCACAGACGCCGAGTCGTATGTTCTTTATAGTAACATATCTTTCAACTCAAAATTGTCACCTTATGTATCACATAAATGGAATTATATCTTCCCAAGTCCATGTACTATACTAATTCATTAAAATTTTAGTAAAAGAAGAGGCAAAGGAATATCAGTTCAAACACATTGGCAATTAACAAGGCACTTTTCAGAAAAGGAAAGAAAAGCACTACCAAAACATACTAACAGTACTAACTTTAAAATTTAAAAAGCAGGGTATGCAGAGCAATTTTAACGACCTACCTACTGCAACAACAGTTCTAATTACTAACTGCAAACTGAGGAATGAGGAAGAAACTTTGATGGCATATCGGTAGGAAAGAGAATGTATGTGAGAAAGGGGAATCAGAACACCTACACTTTACCTTCTTCTGAAGAACATTAACCTTCCGCTCCTTCACATCCAGCATGTCCTTGAGGTCATGTATCTCTCCAGCTTGTGTCCCCTTCTCCTCTGCCATATCTTGAATTTGTTTTGTCTTTTTATTTAGCATGGTTTCTTTTTCTTCCAAACGCAATCGGAGAGCATCCACCTATGAATGTTAAGATTTTAAAAGTGATTAATTACATTCTTTTCAATAGATGTGTTATCAAGAGGTTATAAAGAGTTTTGGGCCCAGGAGGGAGGAGGGAGGGGAGGGAGGGGGAAGGTCAGATCAAGGGAGGGTAAATGGTGAGATCACACCTATGATGCACAATGCAAGGGTACACGTCGGATCTATTGAGTATAAATGTCTTAACATAATAATTAAGTAAACAAGATGAGGTATATATTAACCAGTGTGATGTAAGCATTCCTAATCTATATGAAATCAGCACATTGCACCCCATAAATGCATTAATGTATTCATGATCTACGTGTTTATGATTTAATTTTTAAAAAAGAAAAGAAAGAGTTTTGTCCTTTCTGTACAAGTAGTATAATCTAAAACTGTGTTTCTCAAAATTGATGTGTATCAGAATCACTGGTAGGGTTAATCACTACCAGGCCCATTTCCGATTCAGTAGGGTTGGGGATCAAAATTAGTATTTCTAACAAGTTCCCAAGTGAAGTTTTCTTTTAGAAAATCTAAAATTAGGGGGGAAAAAAACAAAAGCAAAACACCAAAGCATAACATTTTGTTGTATCAGGTAATACAATCTAGGCTCTTAATGCACTTTAGGTATCAATCTGGTGCTCTTAATGCACTTAGGTATCTACACAAGGCAAAAGCAAAGGTCACTTTTAGATGCCAAGACTAACCAGCTATAGGCTGGTATCTAGTTCCTTTTATCCCTAAAGTTTAACAGTTTTTGTTAGATAAGACATTTAAGGATATTTATTTCAAAATCTATTCATTAAGCTTTCAGCACCCCATGAATATTCACACATTATTTTTTGCTTGTTTTTCTGGTCTTCTGCCAAGGATTAATAATTCATGAGGATAGCTAAACACTTAATTATAGCAAATAAGGAAGGTAGATTTCTTCCATCTAAGACAGTGCTGTTCAGCAAGAATATGATTTAAATCATATCAGTAAGCCACTTATGGAATTCTTTATTACCATATTTAAAATGGAAAAATAAACAGGTAAAATTAATTTAAATAATATTTTTAAAAACAAAAGAGATGGGGATCTCACACTGTTGCCCAAGGCAGAGAGTACAGTGAGTGGTGCCTTCCAGGTCACTGTAACCTTGAACTCCAAGGCTCAAGCTATCCTCCTGCCTCAACCTCCAATGTAGCTAGGACTACAGGTGTGCACCACTATTCCTGGCTAATTTTACTTATTTTTTTGTAGAGACAGGCTTTTCTTGAACTCAGGCCTTCAAGCAATCCTTCCCCCTCAGCCTCTCAGTGTGCTGGGATTATAAGTGTGATCCAGTGCACTTAGCCTTAAATAATATTTTAATCTAACATATCTACAATATTATTCTTTCAAGCATATAATCCATTTTAAAAAACTATCAATGTGCTATTTTACATTCATGTTTCATACTAAGTCTTCAAAGTCCAATGTATATTTCACATTTACATTTTACACCTCAATTTGGGCTGGTCACATTTCAACTGCTTAATAGCCACATATTACTGTGGTGCTGACCACACTGGGCAGTATAAATCTAAGAAATTAACTACGTTTTTCTATAAAAACATCTCTTTAACTTGTGCTATATTACTTTTTCTTTATGACTGGGAATTAACCCCACAGAAAAAAATGGTAACATGATTAATGTTTCCTATTCAGACATATTAAAGCCCTCAGGAAGATCTAATATAGGTTGAACATTCCAAATCCAAAAATCTGAAATCCAAAATGCTCCACAACCCAAAACTTGTTGAACACTGACATTATGGTTACAGAAATGCTTATTGGAACATTCTGAATTTTTGGACTATGTATGTTCTCCAAGTATAAGTACAATGTAAATATTCCACAACCTTAAAAATTTGAAATCTAAAATACTTCTGGTTCTAAGCCTTTCAGGTAAGGCATACTCAATCTGTATCATATCTTCATTCAGATACAAGGTATCTGTGTATGAAACAGTGGTATTTACTGCTCAGTAATTATGAAAAATTTCTTAGGAGACTAGGATTATTTGAGGCTGCTATAATCATAAGACTTCAGGTACTTACAAATTATGTTGGGGACTATGCCAGAAAGGAAAAACATATTGCCATATTGCACTGTGCTAAACTCCCTATCTGCCAACCAGTTCTATGCCACAAGTCTCACCAGGTCAAAAATTAGGGAAGCAATCTTTTTAGGTCCCACTTACAAATATTCATCACAAGTTCTACAATGACCCCTCAACACACACCTTCATTTCTAATTTATCTCTATTCTACTTTAATAAATGATACATAGTTAACTTCATGATAGTCTGGAAGAATCCACCTAAGAACTGTCAAATTCTGAAAATCTTTTTTCTGAATCACAAAACACTGTTCTTTTCTTTATCCTATACCAACTATATCTACTCTTTGTTCACAGCATAACCTCCATCTGTCACCTCTATCTTTTTCATATTCACCTCTATTCTGGTAGTATTTGCTTTTTCCCCCAGCCTAAATAATCATTTCAAATACAGTCTCGAATTTTCTCATTGTATTAATCATACCTGTTTTATTTTCTTACTTCAGTATTAACAGTCTCCTTAATTATACCCTCAGACTTTTCAACCTTCCTGCATGTGAGGTCCCATATATTCTTCTCAGCCATACACACAAGAGATCACCCTTATCAGTGGGGAAAACATTACAAGACCACAGTGCATGCCTCAAACTATAGATAGTATCAAACCACATATACACACACACCCCCCCAGCGTTTTCTCCTTTACATATATACTATGATAAAGTTTAATTTATAAATTAGGCATAGTAAGAGATTAACAATAACTAATAATAAAATAGAACAATTATAACAATATGCCAGCATCATTATTCTTATACTTTGGAGACATTAGTAAGCAAAATAAGGATTATTGGAGCACAAGCACTGAGACACCAAGACAATTGATCTCATAACGAAGATGTCCACAGATATACTGGACAAAGGGAGAATCCACATCCCAGGTGGGATGAAGAGAATAGAATAATAAGAAATTTCGTCACACTTTTCAGAATAGTGCACAATTTAAAACTTAAGAATTAGGCCAGGCGTGTTGGCTCACGCCTATAATGCCAGCACTCTGGGAGGCCAAAGTGGGTAAACTGCCTGAGCTCAGGAGTTCAAGACCAGCCTGAGCAAGAGCAAGACCCTATCTCTAAAAATAGCTGGGCAGTGTGGCACGTGCCTGTAGTCCCAGCTACTCTGGAGGCTGAGGTAAGAGAATCACTTGAGCCCAAGAGTTTGAGGTTACTGTGAGCTATGATGCCATGGCACTCTGGGGCAACAAAAACCCTGTCTCCAAAAAAAAAAAAAAACTTACAAATTGTTTATTTCTGGAATTTTCCATTTAATATTTTTAGACCATGGTAGATTAAGGTAACAAAAACTACAGGAAGTAAAACCACAGATAAGGGGGCACTTCTTTATACAATACATTAAAAATCCTCACAGTTCTAGCCTCAGTTGTCATAATTTTCTTCCCCAGCATTCTCCCTGTGGAAAATTTCAGACTCTTCTATTATTATGTGGAAAAGTGGGACTTGGAAAAAGGTGGTAGACCCAAGATCTCTAGCTACAAATAAGTGACAGAGCCAGGATTTACGACTAACTGGTCTGTCACCAGATTCTACACTCTTACAACTAATTCTGTAATACATTTCTACTCTCCAGTTCCACAGCATGGAATTCAAGGCCCTCTATGATTTGATGGCCCCAATCTATCACCATTGCCTTATCTTTGCCATATAATTCCTCACCCACTTCCAGCAACTCCCTATTTTAGCACGACAGCCATTCTCTGAAAAGTTCCATGCTTTCTGTCTTCCTTGCCATGGTGCATGTTTTGTCCTATACTTAGAGTATTCTTAACTGCTACCCACTGAACACATTTTTCAGGGCCCCTCTTCCTATGCTACCATTTTAATAAATATTTCCCAAATCCTCAATAGACAACTACAATCTCCTTCCTCTGTTTTCACAGTACTTTATTACAGAACTTACAATTTCTTTCTAATCATGTATCTATACTATCGTATAGAACTTATCACATTTCTGTACTTAAGGAAAGAACAATATTTTGCAGACACTTTATTCTAAGTAATTCTATCTCACTTATAACATATAACACTGCAAAGTAGCTAATATTATCTCTACTATAAAGATGATGAATTCAAAACTCAGAGGAGTTAATTTGTACCATATAATAGAACTAGCAATTAAAAGGACTGGAATGCAAAGGGTAGATATGACTCAAAAGATTATAATCTTTTTTTTTTTTTGAGACAGAGCCTCAAGCTGTCACCCTGAATAGAGTGCTGTGGCATCACAGCTCACAGCAACCTCCAATTCCTGAGCTCAAGTGAGTCTCTTGCCTCCACCTTCCAAGTAGCTGGGACTACAGGCGCCCGCCACAACGCCCGGCCATTTTTTGGTTGCAGCCATCATGGTTGTTTGGTGGGCCCGGGCTGGATTCAAACCCACCAGCTCAGGTGTATGTGGCTGGCGCCTTAGCCCGTTGAGCCACAGGCACAGAGCCAAGATTATAATCTTTTATCATATACCAAAAGATACCAGCATTAAAGGAACAGAGGTAATACAGAGGAAGAGATAGCTCTCCGCTGAACAACACATCAAAGGAGTCAGGAAAGGTTTCTGAAAGAAACAATGTCTAAATTGGGTTTTGAAAGAGGAATAGGACAGTATTAAATATAAAAGGGAAGACACCTAAATGCCCATCAACCCATGAATGGATCAACAAACTGTGGTGTATATATACTATGGAATATTATTCAGCCATTAAAAAAGATGGAGACTTTACATCTTTTACATTTACCTGAATGCAGTTGAAATACATTCTTCTTAGTAAAGTATCACAAGAATGGAAAAATAGGTATCCAATGTACTCCATACTAATATGAAATCAATATATAAACAATTACATGGTCATAAGCATAATAAAACACCATTATAGTCCAGTTCATGGGTAGAGGGAAGCAGTAAGGGGGAAGGGGGAGAATGTTTGGCAGAAGGAGGGAGGTCATGAGGCGGGATCTCACCTAATGTGCACATTGTGAGGGTGCATAACACACCCCCTAGGTGAGGAGCTCTTCTGCAAATAAAACTTTACCCCAGAAGCAAGAACAATGGAACCTAAAAATTGTACCCTTATGGGCAGTGCCTGTTGCTCAAGAAGTAGGGACCAGCCCCATATACCGGGGTGGTGGGTTCAAGCCCGGCCCTGGCCAAAACTGGAAAAAAAAAAAAAAGGAATTTTGTACCCTTATACTAATTTGAAAAAATAAAAAAATACTCAAAAAAAAGGGGTAGGGGGGAAGGCAGAGAGAAAGGCACATATATTCCAGGGAAAGGAAATAGAATATTTAAAAATATAGAAACATGAAAGAACATGATATGCTTATAAATTCATTTGGTATTGCTTAGCATAAAGTGAAAGAAGAACAGCAAGAGACAAGCCTGAAAAGACAGCAGATCATAAAGGTCTTGACTGCCAAAATAAGGTGCTTGAATTTTACCCTGCTTGTGAAAAGTCAGTAAAAAGACTTTTAAGCAGGTGAAAGTCATAGTCCCATTTGTGCTCCACAAAGATTACACTGGGCTGGTCGTTGGAGATGCAAAGAAAACTAAGATACTCGCTGTCTTCTGTAAAAGTTACAATCCAATGGAGAAGATAGCTGCATAAACAGATCACAAAAAGATATTATAGGAAATGCTGCAAGAGAGGTAGAGAGAGGGTTTCTTTCAAGTACAGCGCCTGTGGCTCAATGGGCTAAGGCGCCAGCCACATACACCTGAGCTGGCGGGTTCGAATCCAACCCAGGCCCACCAAACAACAATGACGGCTGCAACCAAAAAAAATGGCCAGGCATTGTGGCGGGCGCCTGTAGTCCCAGCTACTTGGGAGGCAGAGGCAAGAGACTCGCTTGAGCAGGAATTGGAAGTTGCTGTGAGCTGTGATGCCACAGCACTCTATCCAGGGTGAAAGCTTGAGGCTCTGTCTCAAAAAAAAAAAAAAGTTATTTAACTCAGCTTGCTGGTCTGCAACAGATGTTGAAGAAGCCTGAACAAGTAGGGAAATATTCACAGATGGCAGGTGGCTGGTGAGAAAGAAAACGGAAGAACTCTTTGAGCAGAGATACCACAAATAAAGAAGATCAGAAAGGATGTTCCCTATCCTTTAACAGCTATAAACAAAGAAGTGCCAGCACACAGAATGAGTGGTACACCTGTACGGTGCAGCTGAAGACGGGGGCCTACTCATGGAAAGCCATTAGTGTAGACTGGGAACTTTTCCGCTGGGTGGAAATGAGAAATGGGAGAAAAGAGAGAAAAGTGTCAAAGATGGCTTCCCAGATTTCTGATGAAAAAGACTAGATATCTTTTTGCTTTTGAGAGAATAAGAACCTTATTTTGGGTGTGTTATTTCTGACATGAAATGTGTCTTAATAAAAGCCTTCCTGATAATTACACAAAATAATGGATAATAACCTGAAAAATACCTGATAAGGACAAAGGTAGAAATTCTGAAAAACCCAACTCTTTTAGTCCTTGTCTTGCAGCTGCATCACTACAATCTCTTCATTCCTCACATTACTCTTTTCTCTATGACACTGTGTGTCCTCCCCTCTTCTACAGCAACACCAATCATTGGATTTAGGGCTCACCCCATTCAGTATGATCTCACCACAATCCTTAACTAACTACATCTTCTGTAGAGACCCTTTCTGAGGGTCACATTCTGAGGTTTGGGTAGGCATGAATTTATGCAGGACACTAATCAACCCACCAAACCTACTGCTACTAAATACCCCAAATGCTAAGTGTAACAAACTTTTCATTAAGTTCATAAATGAGCATGCATATGTACATGTATAAATGTGTGCCCACACACAGAGACACAAAATCACTAAATATAGAAAACAAAGACCAGAAACCCAAACTGGTAAGCTTATAACAGAAGTGATACCTGTCCACCTGCTTTTTTCTTTTACGTATTTCTGTGACTTAGAGGACAGGGTTTGGAAGAAACCTCAGGACATAGCAAACAAGACCTCGGGCAACACAAAGTCAAGTGGGAACAGAAAGTAAAATTCCCAATCCACTTGGGGCACCTGCTCTGTATTTGGTAGAGCCTGAGACACCTGAATGTTCAAAGGTAAATGTTCCCTTACAACACCCATTCTTAAACTCTTTGGTCTCAAGACTCTTTGACACTCTTAAAAATTATTGAGGACTCCAAATTATTGAGCTTTTGTTTATGTAAGTTCTATCAATTAATATTTACTATATTCAAAATCAGAACAGTTTTTAAATATTTATTAATTTAAATAACTATAAGTCCAGTATGTTAATTAAAGTAACATTTTTATGAAAAGAATCCTATGTTCTCCTCCCCCGAAATAGTAAGAAGAATATAACTGTTTTATATTTTTGCACAACTCTTGAATACCTGGCTTACAAGTGGGGGATGGGGACTAAATGCAATTTTGGTACCATGCAGCAAAGCTTAAAAAAGTGTCTCAAAAGAATGAAACTACTTCCAAGTAATACATACACATTACAAAATAAAATTAAATGATATTTATAGGAACCCAAAATGACCAGCATCCGAAAAGGGAAAACTCACAATGCCTGGCATCTAATTCAGACACACTAGATGAGCAAAGAATCAAGAAAATACAACCCACAATGAGGGAGAAAAAAATCATTCATTGAAAATGAAACAAAAATAATGCAGGTGATAGTATTATCTCACTCACATATATAATCTAAAAAACTTGTAAACTCACAGAAACAGAAAGTAAAATGGTGTTACCAAGGGATCGGGATATGGGCAGAAGAGGAATGAGGACATCTCAGTCAAAGGATACAAACTTTCACTTATGAATAAGTTCTGGGGAATCTAATATACAGCACAGTTACTATTATTAATAATGCTGCATTACATGCATGTATATGTCAAGTCTGCTAAGAGAGGAGACTGCTAATGTTCTCACCAAGAGGAAAAATAAAGGTAACTATGTGAGGTGATAGATGAGTTAACTAATTTGACTGTGGTAATCATTTCACTCTTTCTCTCTCTCTCTATATATATATACACACACACATATACATGTACAGAGGGTGCCAAAAAATGTATACACATTTTAAGAAAGGAAAAAACTTTATTAAAATTGTAATATTTGGCTGGGTGCAGCAGCTTACACCTGTAATCCTAGTATTCTGGGAGGTCAAGGTGGGTGCATCGCCTGAGTTCAGGAGTTCAATACCAGCCTGAGCAAGAGTGAGAGCCCCATTTCTACTAAAAAAAAAAAAAGAAAGAAATCTTTTTTTGTTTGTGGCAAGAAACCATAGTTCTAACTACTCAGCAGGCTGAGGCAAGAGAATCACTTGAACCCAAGAGTTTGAGGTTGCTATGAGCTATGATGCCACAGCATTCTACCCAGGGTGATAGAGTAATATTCTGTCTCATAAATTAATTAATCACCATTTTAAAAATAAAATAGCAATATTCGAGACATGCTTGACTTCTGCAATTACAAGAGTTGCTCAAATGTGACTTTTATTCATCTTTTGTTATTGGTATATATTGAGTATTAACAATTTTAATACAACTTTTTTCTTTCTTAAACTGTGTATTTATTTTTTGGCACCCTCTGTATACATCGAAGTATAACTTGAAAGTATATATTTTTATTTGCCAGTTATACCTCAATAAAGTGATAGGAAAAAAGCTAGATTAGGACTAAACATACAAACTTTAGAAATAAAAATATTTAAAAGACCCAAATTGAACTACAAGAGATGAAAACCACATGTCTAAGGCTAAATAATATATATACTGGATGAATTAATGACATATTGCATAAGAAAAGTTTAGTGAACTTAAAAACATAACAATGGAAACTATTCACAATGAAAAGCAAAGAGAAAAAGAACAAAACAGACTAACCCTACAAAATAGCAAGACAGTATAAAACTATTTAAAACATAAGAGAACAGTATTGATATAGTAATAAATCAACACAAGTAGGTCCAATCTTTTTATTTTTTTCTCTGTCACACATTAGAAGAATAAGAGTTGTCTTGAGCCACATACTAAATAAATACACGAATACTAACAAAAGCTGATTAGCAAAACAAAACAAAAGGTCCATGCATACTTTTTGTGATATCCAACATCACAAATAAGCAAAATCAGCATGTGGCCTATGGCCACAGGTTGGATACTCCCACAACAGGACATTGCAACAGAGCCCAGAAAGTAACCCGTAACATTCAGTAACACTTATTTTCTAATATATCATATAAATTTTTGATAAACCACAAATGGGGGAAAATATTTACAAATCATATATTTGATAAAGGATTTGTAATTCTGACAGACAAAGGACTTTGAAAATTCATTTCTTCTGTGCAAAAGATATAAACAGGATATAAACAGGCTCTTTTTCTTCTGTGCAAAAGATATAAACAGGCTCTTTCTTCACTATAGAAGAGCCAGAGATGGCAAGTGAGCCCATGAAAAGAGAACACTTTAGAAATGGCTGAAGATGCCATCTTCCAGTAATTCACCAAAATGACAAACACAAAGGAAAAGAGAAGAGGCGCCCATTACATGTTCTCCAGGCCTTTTAGAAAACATGGAGTTGTTCCTTTGGCCACATATACGCGAATCTTCAAGAAAGGTGATATTGTAGACATCAAGGGAATGGGTACTGTTCAAAAAGGCATGCCACACAAATGTTACCACGGCAAAACTGGAAGAGTCTACAACGTTACCCAGCATGCTGTTGGCATTGTTGTAAACAAACAAGTTAAGACCAAGATTCTTGCCAAGAGGATTACTGTTCGTATTGAGCATATAAAGCACTCTAAGAGCCGAGATAGCTTCCTGAAACGTGTGAAGGAAAATGATCAGAAAAAGAAGGAAACCAAAGAGAAAGGTTTCTGAGTTCAAATGAAGTGCCAGCCTGCTCCACCCAGAGAAGCCCACTTTGTGAGAACCAACGAAAAGGAGCCTGAGCTCCTGGAACCCATTCCCTATGAATTCATGGCATAATAAGCATATAACATAGCACACAGGAGTACCAGTGGACCCATGTTTTTAGGTGCAAAAACCTATTTATTCCCCATGAGCTCATGGCATAATAGGTGTACAGCATAGCACACAGGATAACCAACAGACCCCATGTAACAGTGATACAAGATGCTGGAACCTATTTCCCATGAATTCAAAAGTCAATCAACGCTCTTGTCACATTCAATGGCAAAGTGCCCCGCCTCTGAGCTACTGGAACCTCTTCCCTATGAATTCATGGCACGGTAGATAAAAATAATAGCCTACTGCTACTGTAAAAATGTTTCTTGTTCATTCACTAAAAGTGTGATTTTTTTTCCCCAAAGAAGTATTAAAAAGCAAATTTTAATGTGTCATTAAAAAAAAGAAAGAAAAAGAAAAAAAGAAATGGCTGAAAGTTAAAGGACTGACCATGTCAACAACCAACAATACAAAGAAAATCAAACTCTCAAAACACTGGCAGTGAGAATACAAAATAGAAAAATTACTTTGAAAAAGAGGTCAGCATTTCCTTAAAAGTTAAACACACATACCAATAACATATGATCCAACCACTTCACTACTAACGAGTGAAGGAAAGCACACGTCAATGTAAGAGTCAATGTTCACAGCAGCTTCATTTGTAATAGCCAAAAGGTGAGAACCACCCCAACATCAATAGGTGAATTTTAAACTGTGATACGTCCATAAACTGGAACACAATTCAGCAATAGAAAGAAACAAACAACTGATAGTATAATATGGATAAATCTCAAAATGAAGTACTGATACATGTTACAACACGGATTACTGTATTCCAGAGCATTATTTTACATACAGATAACATTATTGCTTTCTAGAGTGACAAATTTAATCCATAAAAATAAAAAAAATTATAAGCACTTATATACAGAATTTGTACAACCCACGTATAATGCACATGCTCACATTCACCTCAAAAATTTGAGGGGAAAGTGTGCATTATGCGCAGCAAAATGTGGTACTCACAAAATAATCATGCTGAGTGAAAGGAGCTATACAAAACAATATATACCACGTGATTTCATATATGTTAAATTCTGGAAAATGCAAATTAATTATAGTAATTGAAAGCTGAACAGTGGTTGCCTGGGAATGATGGGGAAAAGGGAAGTGGAGAATGTTAGGGTGGAGCAATAGGAAAAGATTAGAAAAAGGTACAAGAAAACTACAGGGAGTAATGGATAATGCTCATTATCTTAACTGTACTGTTGGTTTCATAGGTGTTGACGTCAAAATTTACCAAGTAATACATTTTAAATATGTACATTTATGTTATGTCAATAAAGCACTTTATTTTTCAAGGAAAATTAGAAAACATAGTGTTGGTGTAGAAATAATCCAACAGACCACTGCGACAAAAATGGGAGCCCAGTCAAAGACCTACACACATAGGTACCACTACAGTTTGAATGTGTCCCCTTCACAATTCAGATGCTACCAAGTGTATTAAGACGCAGGGCCTTTAAGAAATGATTAAGCCATGAGGGCTCCGTCCTTGGAATGGGATCAAGGCCCTTACAAAAGAGGCCTCACCCAGCATTTGGTATTTGGTACTCTTGCCTTTCTGCCTTCCTCCTTGTGAGGACACAGAGCTCTTTCCTCCAAAGGATGCAGCAACAAGACACTATGTTGGAAAGAGAACAGCTTTCACTAGAAACTGAACCTGCCAGCACCTTGATCCTGGGTTTCCCAGGCTTCAGAACTGTGAGAAAATAAATTTCTCCTCTTAATAAATTATCTACTCTATGGAATTTTGTTAGAGCAGTACACACAGACCAAGACATGTATCAATCAATAAATATATAAAACAGAAGTGACGCTGAAATTGGAGAGAAAAGAGTGTATTAAATAAATACTTTTAGACAACTAGTTACTCATACAGGAGAAGGGGGAAAGATTTCTAACTCATAGCATACACAATAATGAATTTGAGAGAATTAAAGACATATAGGAGAGGCAAATCTTTAAAACTTTTAGAAGGAAATACCGGAAAACACTTTTAAGGCACTGAGGCATGAAAGTTTTTTTTTAAGATATACAAAGAATATGGCATAAAGGAAAAATATTAGCAAACCCAACAATATTAAAATTTAAAAGTTCTGTACATCATGTCATTTAAAGTATTTCATTATCTTATCTATATTCTTATATCCCAAAAATATTTCTTAGTAAGAACAAGCTGGGCATAGCACATGCACTTGTAGTCCCAGCTACTTGGGAGGCTAAGGCAGGAGGATTGCTTGAACCCAGGAGTTAGAGGATGCAGTGAGCTGTGATCACACCTGTGACTAGCCACTGAATTCTGGCCTGAGTAACACAGTGAGATCCTCTCTTTAAAAAATAGTAACAGTAATACTAAGGTAAGTACATTTCTACTTGCTCTAAAGATGTTAATATTTTATGAACTGGCCAAAATTAAATGACCCACAATAAACTTGAATTTGCAAAATTTGTGATCATTTATAACCACTCCAAAAAATTAAATACTTAATTATAATTCTAATAAAACATGCACAGGATCTGTATGCTGAAAATTATAAAATGCTAGTGAAAAAAATCAAGTAAGATTTAAATGATTTCTTTCTTTGAATTCTATACAAAATATAAATTAAGAGTTAATATGTGGCTCACGCCTGTAATCCTACCACTGTAGGAAGCCAAAGTGGATGAACTGCCTAAACTCACAAGTTCAAGACTATCCTAAGCAAGAGTTAGACCCCATCTCTAAAAATAGCTGAGTGTTGTGGCAGGTGCCAATAGTCCCAGCTACTCAGGAAGCTGAGGCAAGAAGATCACTTGAGCCGAAGAGTTTGAGGTTGCTGTAAGCCATGACACAGCACTCTGCCCAGGGTGACGGAGTGGAGACTTGTCTCAAAAAAAAAAAAAGAAAGAAAAAGAGAGTTAATATGTATCAAGATGATCAGCCTACTTCATTATTTTCTTTAAGGACAAGGAAAAATAAAAGCTTATTTAGTTACCCAAGATCTAAAAATATATTTTATTGACAACAAAACAATAAGCCAAGCCTAGTGAGTCTAAGAGATGGTACAATAAAATTTTCCAGTTTGGCTGTCTGGATCAGCACAAAAGACCTGAGGAAAGAATCAAAATCCAGGGAGAAACAAAACTGAATGACATGACCACCACTGAGTTCTCCAATGGTATATTCTGAGGCGCAACATAGCAGAAGTCTTTTAAGTTTCCCTTTGTCCTTCTATTGCCTCATCTATCTATTAAAAGCTGTATCTTTCAGCATAATGTTTAGAGGAAAAAAAGAAAAAAAAATCAGAAACATTTTACCATGCAAAGAAAAAGGTCCAAAAATGAAATATCAGAACAGACTGAATATTGATTCAGTCAGCAAAGACCTTTGCGGAGTATGAAATTCAACAACGTAGTGCTCAAGATGCCAAAAGAACCCACTGACCCTTATCCATTTGACATTCAGACACTGCTCAAACCAGCCTGTGTCACTACTAATCCTATGGGACAGTATCAGATTTGGTTCCTGTTAGCTGAATCCACTGGAGGGTATCAGTCACAGCAAGCAAAGAGGGTGCTTAAGTGGCACACCTTTTAAGGGACATAACCACAAGGGGGACTCCACCTAACAAAATCAAATACTTTAACCAGGTTGTTTGCACCCTCTCATTAACCTGAAATAAATTCACCTTAAAAAAAAAAAAGTTATAAGCCAGTTGTAAAGGTAATGATATTTTAAATTCTCACTATGTTCAAAAATAAATTTTTAACAAAGAAGATGCTTATTATATCCATTGACCTTTCTGCACAATTGAGGTCAAAGCCTTAGAAAAGTAAATTATGTCAGAATTTTAAAAATAAGTAAATCATCTGCACTTCATTTCTACCATCTACTTTGTGTTTTTATATAATATGAGGTCTAACAATTAAGTTCACAAACTCATTTTAGAAAAAGTGCTACATACCTCATTGCTGAATATCACTACAGTTACCTTTGAAGAAGTCCTCTTGGGAAGCAATGCACTGATGCCAGCTCCTAATCCACACTTCAAAGCAATTTTAGAACTCTTTTTCTGGAATAACCATCAGAGCTGCCACCACATGGCACACAAAAACATGCAACAATAATGAACACCACTAAGCAAGCCACTATCACATGTCAACATGAACAACAGCTGTGAGATACCGACGTAACCAACCTTCCCGAGGTGTCTGGACAGTGCTGCCAATGTAAACACACAGGCACAAGTTCACAAACATAATTGTCAGACCTCATAAGACAACAGCTTTAAAGGTCATTCCAGAAAAAGAGTTCCAAAATTGTTTTGAAGGGTGGACTAGGCACTGGCATTGGTATATAGCTCCCCAAGGGGAGTACTTCAAATGTGATTGGTGTGAAATTCGGCAATGAGGTATGTAACACTTTGTCCGTGACTGAGTTCACGAACTTAATTGTCATGCCCATATGCCTAACCAATAACACATACAAAAAAACCAACTCATCTTAAAAAAAAAACATTATTTTACCCAATATCCCCTAAATATACTATTAAATTCTTACAATAGAGGCTCAAAGCTCTGAATTTAAACCTGTAGACAAGTCTGAATTGCCTAATTTTCTTGTCTCCCAGTTCTCCCAAACATTAATTTTAGGGATCAGAATACCATAAGACAACATCCCCCTCCCACTTCTAAATATTTCTCACTCTGATGGTACAGTATCTCCCAGGGCCCCACAGTGATACTTCTTTTACCTATTTAACAGACGTCCCAACTGCACTTTTATGTTAGATCTGTAACTCAGTTTAGCAACCTGGAAATGTGCCAGTGCTGATCAGTCATAAATACCTACACGCCATTTTGAGAGAATTTCAAGAATGAGACCCACAGGAATTAGTGACTAAAAAAGGTAAAGAATGAGAACTCTCATTATAAATATACAACTTTTGATGTAACTGTGGCTAGTGTAGGCTTTGATTTCAAAAAATCTCATTTTATAAATATTAGGGACAGAAATTGGACAAGTCCATAGCCCTAATGATTAAATGATCTTTTCTTTAATAAGTATTCAATTCAAATGACTTGTGTACACTTTTTCCTGGTCTGCTTTTTTGTGCAATGAAGAATTTAAATGTGCTGGTCTGGAGATTCAAGAAAAAACAACCACAAAAAACACTTTGCTACTACTATATTAATTCCTCTGAATTCTACACTGATCTTTTGGATTGAAGTGAACTAAATTTGTAGTATAATTTTGCATCAGGTCCATATTTTTCAAACCACAAAAAATGTATATTCAGGAAAACCCTTCAAAGACTAACAGGACACAGAATCATCCCTCTAACACCACTCCTGGCAGAAAGAACAAGACCTTGTTTATTCCTATCTACCGACTTGGAGGAACAGCATTCACCCACCTTGCCAAGCATCAAAGTCTGTGGCAAACAGTTTATGCCAACTTCAATAAAAACAGAAGGGTTTTCTCTATAAGGTATTTTTCTACCAGTAGAAGTGAACAGAAAAATGACCACCCTGCTCTTTTGGCCTCTTAATTTTATCAAAAAACTATTAATTATCTTAACCTAGCTTAATCTTCCTTTGTTGTATATCAATAAACAGATATATCTAAATGCACATTACTAGTAACAATTAACAATTAATTGAATGAGAAAAATAGCTTGTTTCCTATTATTTTTCTCTATATGACATTTTCCCTTTCTAACTCTCTGATCACACATTTTTAGTTCTCTCCATTCCGCTGTTACTTCTCTCTTCTCCCACCTCACCGTTTATAACTTCCTCTGGAGAAACTAATCCAATCCTTTTATTCCTGGCCCCAACTATTTCTAAACACACCATATTCTAACAATATTTGTTATTTAAAACACATCTTCCACTGACTATTATTTAGCCTAAAATGAGATTTCTTTTTTTTTTTTTAAGGACTTCTTCTTTTAGAGGACTTTTTTTTTTTTTTGAGACAGAGCCTCAAGCTGTCACCCTGGATAGAATGCCACGGCATCCACAGCTCACAGCAACCTCCAATTCCTGGGCTCAAGCGAGTCTCCTGCCTCCGCCTCCCAAGTAGCTGGGACTACAGGCACCCACCACAACGCCTGGCCATTTTTTGGTTGCAGCCGTCATTGTTGTTTGGTAGGCCTGGGCTGGATTCGAACCCACCAGCTCAGGTGTACGTTGCTGGCGCCTTGACCCATTGAGCCACAGGCACCGAGCCAACGTGGGGGTTTGGGTCTTGTTTTTTTTTGTTGTTTGTTTGTTTGTTTTTCAGGCCGGGGCTGGGTTTGAACCCACCACCTCCGGTATATGGGGCCAGCACCCTACTCACTGAGCCACAGGCACCGCCCTTGGTCTTGTTTTTGATGAGGCCAAGGAGAGAGAAGTGTGAGGTACATTCTCATTATCCGAGGCTCAGAGAGAAGACAAGAGCTTGGATTATTTAGAGTGAGGGAAGAAAAATATCAATAGGAGTTGCAAATGGTCACAGGGCCAGGCAAAAGATTCCAGTTTGCAACCTCTAGCAAGGAAAGAGGGAAAAGTGGAATTGGAGTAGGAGAGACGGAGGGTCACAAATGCCACAAGGGATTGCCAGGCAGAAGGCAGCTGTCATTAGAGGTGGCCATCACTACTTACAGTGAGCTTGATGGTGATTGACGACCCCCGTGGCCTTGTTAGCTTCCTCTTCCGCAGGAAGGCAGAAGCCGTTTACCCTGATACAGTGGCGCTGACCTTCGACCCCATCCACCAGTGGCTGTCCTGCGTGTATAAGGACCACAGCATCTACATCTGGGACATCAAAGACATCGACAAAGTGAGCAAGGTGTGGTCGGAGCTCTTCCACAGCTCCTACGTCTGGAATGTGGAGGTGAGCCTTTCTCCCTCTGCCGCCGCTCAGCTGCCACCTGGGGGCTCAGGTGGCGGAAACTTCCACAGAGTTTGGGGAATCAGTTCAGTAATTCCCTCCAAAGATTTTCATTGATTCCCCCCCCCCACTATGTGTTAGGCCCTGTTCTAGCTGCTGGGGACACAGTTGAGAAGGAAATAGACAAAGACTCCTGCCCTCGTGGAGCTCACATTTGGGTGGGAAAGTAAACTTGGAAACATCAATAAATAACATACCAAGAACAACACTTCTCTGAAAAAAATTTAGCACAGCAGGGGAAAGGGGGACTGAGGTACGAGAAGACAGTGGACAGGGAAGGGCTCTCTGGTAATGAGACAGTTGAGCAGAGACCTGCAGGAAATGAGGGGATGGGGTATGAGCCTATTGAGAGGGACAGCAAGAGCCCAAGGTCCTATGGCAGGTAACTGGTCCCCCACACTCAGAGAGCTTGCAAGGGAGGGTTGTTTGTGTATTTTACTGCTTTTTTTGTTTGTTTTCATTTCTGAGATTAAATTTGTGGATTTTCAAAAACTTTCTAAAGCTGTCCTAAGTACTCCTTGCATGTAAGACAACTCACAGAGAAAGGAATTGTTTTCTACTGATTTATTTTTCATTCTCCTTTTCTTTTTTTTTGGCTGAAAATTCTTTACTGCTGGGAATGTCT
>CAUYRH010089033.1:0-12057 GCA_963574655.1 Perodicticus potto | reverse complement strand
ATTTAATTTTCACGAATTTGTGTAGAACTGAGTGTTTCTCTTGAAGTTAATTTCTAGTTATATTTACTGTGCTCTGAGAAGATACATGCTATGGTTTATATTTTCTCAAATTTGCTGAAACATAGTTTGTGGTCTAAGATATGATCAATCTTGTATAATGTTCTATGTGCCAATAAGAAGAATGCATAGTCAGTGGTATTGGTGTAAATTGTTCTCTAAAAGTCTGTTATGACTATTTTCTTTCAGAGTTCTATTTAAGTCTGCTGCTTCTCTATTTCCTGCTTGGAAGGTCTGTCTAGTTCTATCAGCGGGGTGTTGAAATCCCTGGAAATTATAAGGCTGCTGTTTATCTCTTTGCTTAGATCTAGTTCTGTTTGCTTTATGAGTCTGGGCACTCCTCTACTAGGTTTCATAAATATATAAGATCATTATGACTTCATGTTGAATTTTTCTCTTTACCATTGTGTAATGATCATCTTCGTCATTCTTTTTTTTTTTTGAACATTGAAGGAGCCTAATAAATGTTTATTGTCGTCATCATCACTGTCATTATCATTATGATCACCGTCATAGTTTTGTGTGCCTGTGAGTGTTCATCCCCAAGAGCTGGAGTAGCTAGACAGGGCTTTCTAAGAGGCTGATCTGAGTTTGACTGTAAAGAGGGGGTTAGGGTTGGGTAGGTTAGAGATTGGGAAAGAAATGGGGCCTGAGGTAAGACTTTGACATGTGAGAACAACACAGGTAATTTGCAAGCCAGTGCAAGTATAGTCTTTGACAATGGACTCTTGAAGTATTGGTGGCTCACTTGGTCTGGATCTTCCTTTCTGTAGTAGACAACAGCAATGTTCACATCACTTAGAGCTCCACCCAATACCATTGATGAAAAACATGGGGAAGTATGGAATATTCTGGGGGCCCCTTTCCTATTGGATTTTAGAATTCAGCCACAAATTTTAACAAAGTGAATATTCTTCTTTTTATACTGGAGACTTAGAATGAATTATTTGATCAAGACTGGTGGTTCTGGATAATAATATATTGGTGAATTCGTATGTTTGGTAACCTTTACAAATATTTAAGATTAGCAAAGTATCTCAAGAATGGAAGAAATGGGGAAAGGGGCAAGGGAAGGAAGGGGAGGGGGAGGATGGGTGGCGGAAGGGTGATTGGTGGGATCACACTTACGGTGCATCTTAGAAGGGTACAAGTGAAGGTTGCTAAATGCGGAATATAAATGTCTTCATATAGTGATTAAAAGGCCATGAAGGCTATGTTAAATAGTTCAATGAAAATATTTCAGATTGTATGTGAAGTCAGCACATTGCACCCCATGATTGCACCAATGTACACAATTATGATTTAATAAAAATAAAAAATAAAAAAATAGAAAAAAAAAGATTTACCAATAAAAACTCATCTGTCTTTTCCATAATGATCTTTTCTAAAACGTTTTCTGTATTGTTATCACCAGTGATTTAATTAAGATTTAAAGAAAAAGAATAATTAAATTTAGGTTCTGTCAATTTCCAATAATAAACATTAGTAATGCTTCTTTTTGGGGCCACTGGATAACTAATTTTTTAGACAATAGAAAAAGAAATACTTCAAATTCATTCTACTTTATCTGGATATACCTGATATTAAAATTGGAAAAAACATATTATTATAAAGGGAAATTACAAACATATTTCACTTATAAATGAGGATGCAATATCCTAGTACATTATTTGAACAATAATTTTTAATCAACTTGTTCATATGTTATTTAGGATCTTTGTCATTCTTTAATGTCAATTTTATCTTATAAGAGAATTGTTATATCTTCTTTCCTCTGGTTTCTATTTATTTGAAATATTTTTTCCATCCCTTCACCTTGTGTGTGTACAACTCCTTGTGGGTGACGTGTGTTTCCTGGAGATAGCAGATGTTTGGTTTGTATGTTTTCACCCATTCAGCCAGCCTTTATCTCTTGACTGGGGTTTTCAGACCATTTACATTGATTGAAAGAATTGATATGTGTGATATTGTTTTGTTCATCCTGGTATAGAGTACTTTATTGCTTTGATTTACTTATTATGCTATTATTTTACATGAGCTCTGAATTTCAGCTTTTGGGTGGTTTTACACTGGAGGGCATCTATTGTGCTAATCTGTGTATAATGCAGTTCTGTGTATTTCTTCTATGGCACGTATGGTCTTCACAAATTTCCTCAGTGTTTGCTTTTCTGGAAACGTCTTTATCTTTCATATTACAAACTGACATCCACATCATACTGAATGTGGAAAAGTTGGAAGCCTTCCTAGTAAGAACTGGGATAAAATAAGAGTGCCCACTCTCACCACTTTTATTCGATGTAGCGCTGGAAGGCCTAGCCAGAGCAATCAGGCAAAGAAAGAACTATAGGGTATCTGAGTTAGGAAAGAAAAGGTTAAATTAACACTTTTTGACAATCATATGTTCTCATATCTAGAAATCCTAAGACTCCTACAAGTGATAAATAAATTCAGCCAAGTCTCATTCTAAAAAAATCAATGTATACAAATGAGCAGCATTCCTATACCAAAATAACAGTCAAGCCGAGAGTCAAATCAAAGACATAATTTCATACGTAATAGCAACAAAGAAAATAAAATATCTAGGAATATACTAAACTAAGGATGTGAAAGATCTCTACAAAGATAAATGTGAAACACTGAGGAGCAAAATCAAAGATGACACAAACGTAAAAGCATATCATACTTATGAATCTGCAGAATCCGCATTGTTAAAATGTCTGTACTACCAAAAATGATTTAGAGATCAAGTGATGAGCACACATGGTCACAAAATACTGACATTATATTTTAAATATCTAGAAAAAATATTTCTATGCCTCATTTGAAATCAGAAAATAGCCCCGGTAGCCAAAGCAATCTTAAACAAAAATAGAAATCTGGATGCATCATGTTACCAGACCTTGAAGTATATTACAATGCTATAAGTATTTCAAACAGCATAGTATTATCAAAAAATACAGACTTATACAATTGGAACAGAACATTCAACTCAAATATAAATCCATCCCCAAACATCCAAGTGATTTTTTTCAATGCAAACAACAATATACACTTAGGAAATGAAGTCTTATTTGATAAATGATACTAGGAAAATTGGATAGCCAACTGCAGAAGAAACCGTGTCCATACCACTCACTAATCACAAAAATTAATTCAAGATGAATAAAGGATTAAAGGTAAGACCTGAAACCATATGAATTTTAAAATAAAATGTTGTAAAACTCTTCTAGATATTGACCTAGACAAAGACCCAGGGGCAATTACAGCCATTCCAAAAACATTAGGGAGGGGAGGGGCGAGGATGGGTGGAGGGAGGGTAATTGGTGGGATCACACCTATGGTGCATCTTAGAAGGGTACAGGTGAAACTTACTAAATGCAGAATACAAATGTCTTAACACAATAATTAAGAAAATTCCATGAAGGCTATGTTAACCAGTTTGATAAAAATATTTCAGATTGTATATGAAACCAGCACATTGTACCCCATGATTTCATTAATGTACACAGCTATGATTTAATAAAAAAGAAAAAAATGAATAAATAAATGGGACTTGATTAAATTAAAAATCTTCTCCTTATCTAAGAAAATAATTTCCAGAGCAAATAGACAACCTAAAGAATCAGAGAAAATATTTATAAGCTATACATCTGATAAATGGCCAATAACCAGTATCTACAATGTACTCAAGGAAATCAGCAAGGAAAAAACATACAAACTCACTAAATGTGGGCAAAAGACATGAAGAGATGGTTTTCAAAAGAGGATAGACAAATGGCCAATAAGCATATGAGAAAATGCTCAACATCACTAATCACCAGGGAGATACAAATTAAAACCACATTTAGATATCCCTTTACCCTAGTTAAAATGGATTTTATTAATAAGTCCAAAAATAATAGATGGTGGTGTGAATGCCAGAGAAAGAAATGATTGTACACTGTTACTATGACTATAAATTAGTATAATGTCTATGGAAAACAGTATGGAGATTTCTCAAAGAACTGAAAGTAGACCTATCATTTGATCCACCCATCCCACTTTGGGGTTTTTACTTAAAGGGAAAAAGTCATTTTATTGGTAAGACATCTGCACTCAAATGTTTATTGCCTCACAGTTCATAACTGCAAAGATGTGGATTCAAGTCAAACGTTCATCACTTCATAAGTATATTAACAAAAGGTATTTGTATGTTGTAGAATTCTGCAAAGCCAAGAAAAGTGATGAATTAAGGTCTTTTGCAACAATATAGATGGAACTGGAGACCATTACCCTAAGTACAATATCTGCAGAATGGAAAAACAAATATCACATGTCATTGCTATTTAATTGGAACAAATGGATGAGCACACATGGTCACAAACAGAATTAAAAGTCAGTGTAAATAAAGCAGGAAGGAAGCAGTTGGAGGGGATGGTTAAAAACCCACTGAATGATTACAATGAATACTGTCTGGGTGAGGGGCACACTTATAATCCTGACTCAAGCATTACAGAATCATTACATGTAACCAAAAGCATTTGTGCCCCTGCAATGTCTTGAAATTAAAAAAAAAAAAAGAAAAAGAAAAACCCTGTCATTTATCTGCAGGAAGATTTGTTTTTTGCTTCTATCTTCAATCTTCATCCTCTTAAGTCCAGTTGAAAAAAAAGACAGAGCTGGGTGGTGCCTGTGGCTCAAAGGGGTCGGGTGCTGGCCCCATAGGCCAGAGGTGGCAGGTTCAAACCCAGCCCTGGCCAAAAAAAAAAAAAGAGAGAGAGAGAGAGAGACAGAGTTGCTTATGAATGAATAGTCAAATGTAGTGTTTGTGCTTTCCTCCTTTCCTCCTTTCCTCTCACCTTATGTTGAAGATGTTAATGAGTAAAGACAAGTCTAAAAGTCAGTCAGGCGGAGGAGAAGTGTAAGTCACAGATCATCAATGCCTCAATAACGAGAAGTGACTGCAGTCATATTTATGCGCAATCCTCATCAAGTGACATCTGCATCTTCCATCTCATCTGTTACCCAGGGATTTGATTTCCTGTCCTAAGGAACTGTGAAATTACTTAAGGTAGGAACTGCCTGCCTCTTTTTCTCAAAACCATTCTATGTGGTCATAGAATGACAGAGATGGAAGAGATGTCATAGGTCATCAAATGATAACTTAGGTTTTTGCAGATTGGGACCCAGACAGAGAAATGACTTCTCTATTGTCACTTAGCTGGTTAATAGCAAAAATGGAACCAAAAGCCAAACTTTTGGACTCCTGGTTTAATGTTTATGCTGTCATATTCCACTTATCAATTTCAGTCTTTACTTGATCTAGTCATTGTGAAGTCAGTTCTGTTAATTTTATCTTTTCATTTGGTCCCTAAGAAGGAAGATACTGGACATGATGTCTCCTGAATTTCTTTTACAGTGTTTGGTTCTCTTTACTTCATCCTCAATGCTTTCGTTCAGGCTTTCATCCTCTCTTATGCAAATTCTTGTGTTTGTCTCACAACATGTTTTTCTGCCCTCAGTCCCCTTCTAATACATCAATCGCATTGCTAATAGAATGAATATTTATAAATAGGATCCAATTATGGTCTTTTGATTAAAATCATTAAGAAACTGACTATTACTTATTTTACTTGCTTTATAGCATGAGGCCCAAATAGTCATTAAATAATCATCTCTAGCTTCATTTTTTATTGCTCTTCTCAACCCTCACCAACTCTTTTCATTGTATGGCACAGCTTTAAAAGAGTACTTGCAGGCTTTTGAAGGTGCCATACTGGTTCTTATTGCTGAGATTTTGCACATATTGTACCCCATAGTAATCTCTTGTCTTTCTTTGTCCACCTAATAAAATGCTCTTGTTTTAAGATCCAGCTAAAGTATTTCCTTTCGATGAAACCTCAATCATTGAGCAAGAATTAATTATGCTTTTTTAGTGACATCACTACACCAATTACATAGTTTCATTATAGCACTGCATGTACATATTTGCATACATGTCCTGCATTACATTGTGAACTTCTAGAAGGAAAGAAGTAATGTAATTCCCATTCCCTTCTTTCTGTATACAGTGTCTGGATGTGTGACTCAGTAAGTATGCAAACAATGGGGCAATGTTCAATATTCTTTGTAGGTCAGATATTTTATTTAATAACTAAGAGAGAATTTTTGTTAGTTAGGCTCTGTCATTCTGGTTAATATAACCTTCGTGTTCATTTTAAAAAGAATCAATCAGTCACACTTTAAAAAATCTTGCATAGGAGAAGATAATGTATTTGTTTAGAAAGCACATTTACAAGGTTAGCCTGCAACAGAAAACTGTGTTTTCTTTTTAATAATGTAAATATATAAACAATAGAGCTGCTTTTCAGTCTTTAGTACCTAAAGCCTTACTTCACTATCAGGAGAAAATATACTTAGATATATGATATGTGATAAATCTAGTAGATTAACACAGAGTCTCAATACACTGTTGTTCTTGGCATATAATTCACAAACATTGAGAGAATACAGTGTTGTTTATTCATACCATGAGGTGGAAACAAACTTAATTAAATGGTATGATTTTTTCTGTGCTAAAAGCTAACAGGATATTTAAAGAACAGATCCTTGGGCATTTATATAAAACTTCATCTGAATGTTTGAATGCCTGAAGAATTGGTAAGCACTGAAAATACAGGACCATTGCACCTGGGCAGAATATTTTGCGTCTCAAAACACTGTCTCTGTTTCTCTGCTTCCTTCTACGCTTCCTCAACATCATTAGCTTTGGAAGTTGTGAAAGAGTTGTGTGTCTCCTCATTGTTTTAGTGCTAATATTTTATATACAGTTGAGGTTTCGGTTTAAGCATCATTCACCATGGATCTTGCCTCCTATATCACAAAGATTGTTTCATCTGTGGAGGGCTCTTGTGTTGTTGTGCAGGGAAATCAGAAATGAGTCCTTCACCTATTTTGCTAATGTTATTGCCCAAAGAATCATTGAAGAATCAACATCACAAAAAAAATGAGTTTGTCTTTCATAGTTTGAAAGGAACAGGTAACAGTAACAGTAACTGTTATCACTTCATTAGCTTCTTGATGCATTTTTATTTTTAGAGTGGATTCCAGCCACCAATATTTGATACTGTCCTGGTGATCGTTACCTACACATTCACGTATGTCCTCAAGATGTTATAAATCCCAATTCTCATATATTGGAAAAAAGTAATAAATTCTTACCACATCTAAGTGCTTTGCATCAATAGATTTGTGTTTCCATACTAAGAGTTATGATATCTATATATGTAAACTGAAGCTACATATACACATACATACATATATATCTTAATTTTTCTCATATTGTTATGAACTTTATATGCCAAAGAGTAAATCCAATCATTAAACATTGTGTTCTTAGTATTGTATCAGTCAAATCATAGCCTCTGATTTGAGAACAGGTTAAAGGATAGTTTTAAGCTATAGTGCAAATAAGAAGGTCTAATTTCTTTAATCCCAAAAGCCTAGTTCTGCTTGTTTGAATGGCTAGAAGAAATTTGCTTAGCTTTTGGTTCTACAAATAGATGACCTTAGTGGTAAAATAATGAATGTATGAAGAAAGGAATGAATGAATGATGATGATGAATCTTTTGTCTAATGCTAAGGTGGTGGAATAGCATAGAATGTGGGGCCATTTAGCATTTAGTGGATGAGGAATAAATGTTGATTAGATCCCTTTTTGGGAGATAGCACCTAGTTGTGTTCAAGGTATATCCTGAAAGTGATAGAAAAGTTAGGGTCATTTTACTTTAACTTCCCTTTGACCATTTTTATGCTCTATTTTTATTTTTTTCCATTTCTTGCACATACGTCCTTGGGAAGGCTTGTGGATCTCGAGAAGCTGTGTGTGCTTAACTTTTCTATCATACATCATCTGAATGCTCCAGACACTTCTAGACAAGTTTTTTTCATTTGCATATCCTGCAATCAAAATTTTTAGGGTCTTACTCTGTGATGAGACTACTGGGATGCCCTTAACCAATGCCTTAATAGATAAGTGGGTAATTTATCATCAAAAGTAATATTTGCATTTTAGTTGGGACCTTCCAAGACTTAATTTGATGGAAAAATTATAATGGCAAATATATATTTTTTGAGACAGAGCCTCAAGTTGTTGCCCTTGGTAGAGTGCTGTGGCATCACAGCTCACAGCAACCTCCAACTCCTGGGCTCAAGCGATTGTCCTGCCTCCATCTCCCAAGTAGTTGGGACTACAGGTGCCCCCACAATACCTGGCAATTTTTTGGTTGCAGCCGTCATTGTTGTTTGGCAATCATGAGCTGGATTCGAACCCGCCAGCTCAGGTGCATGTGTCTGGTGCTTTAGCCACTTGAGCCACAGGTGCTGAGCCCATATAATGGTAAATATTTTAAGAAATATGTAGGAGATAACTTATGTGTCTTGGCATTACTCTGGACATAATAAGATGAAGAGGGTGTAGTTCCTTCTCTCCACCCTTAATGGAGAAATAGATATGTGAGTAGATGCATAATAGTGTGATATGCTAATTGCTACAATAGAGAGATGCACACTGGGTACAATTGAGGTAAACTTCATAGGGGAAGTGAAGTCTGAAACATCATAATTGTTAATAGTAGTTTGTAGATTTAGGTTTAAAAAATTATTATGGCAACAGGGGAGAAATTGAAAGAGGCCAAAAATAGAAACTATTTCAGTACTCCGTGGGGAGATGATAATAGTGTGAAGTAAGGGAAAAGGAGGGAAGTGTAGCAAAGTTGAAGATTTTCATTTTTAATTTTATAGGTAGAATCAATAAGAGTTGAATTATTATTTCTTTGTAGATGAAATATGAGGAAGAAAGAGATGTTGAGGAAAAATCCCATGTTTCTGGTTTAGGGGATTCAAATGATAAGTAAAGCAGCAGGTTTGGAGTTTGGGATGGGAATACAATGACTTACTTTTCCCTGCTGTACAAAGGATGAATAATTTGGAATTGTCATGGGTGGTGGGCACATTAAAATTTTTTCCTGTTAGGAAATTCTGGCCAAATTGCTCAATCTGGATATCACTACCTATATTATTCATAGCCCTGCATTTGTATTTTTGACTGTCAGAATCATGCCATATATTTGAAGCAAGTATACTCAAGACTAATCTTCAGTAGTGTACACTTGGGGAAAAAGAAAACAAAATAAACTTAATTTTTTACGAACAAATATCTTGGTACACTGTTCTGCCATAGTGCATAAAATCTGCCATTTATTGTATCTCCTTAGTCTTAAGATACTATAGTATCTGGTCACAAGTGAAATGGAATGAAGTTTATTTAAATAAATGTATGCTACTATCCTGAGGAAAGGGAAGAGGGAATTTGAGAGTAGAGGGCAGTCATTACCTAGGTCAAAGAGGGTCTTTGTAGGAGGAAGACCTGGTCTGAATGACAGTAGCTTGTAGACTTTTGTTGCTTGGAAGAGGAGGGGTAGTACAATGAAGAAAATCTTTGTCAGTATCGAAGTTTTGACTGGGGTTGGGACTCTGTGAATGCTTCTTTTTATTATAATAAAGCTACCTACAGGAACATTATGACATTATGATATTTAATTAATGGTTGCCAAATGCTTTGCAAAGATAATGTCAAGTGTAAATGTTTAATAATTGCATTAGAAAGCAACTGAGCCTCTGTTAGAGAATTTATCTTGAATTATTATTTTCTACTGTAAAGTATGTGAGCAGATAGGAAATGAATCTAAGTAAGAAGTAGAAGAAGAGTTACATATCTTTGATCAGAGGGTAAATTTCCTGTCAAAAAAAGGTTGGGGTTAGAGAGTTAAGGAGGGATTACCCCCATCTCCTAACCCCATAACATGAATGTCATGGCAGTTGGCTAGCCTGTTTATCATTGTTGATAATCTGGGTCCTCAAAACTGGGACCCATTCAAACTGGCTAGAAGATGCCAGGCCAGCAGTCCAATTTTCTTGACTCATGTTGTAGTAAAAATTGGAAGAATTTATTTGCCTTCTTTATTAATGCTTTAATTCTTCATAATAAATTCCTATAAGTTTATGTATTCATTTTCCAGAAGGTTTGTCTTATCTGTCTTTGTTTTCCAGTTTCTTCCCATCCTTCCTCAGGACCTCAGAATATTTTGTGTGAAGAATTGTGATAGTTTTTTAAAATGGTTTCTCTACCACTCTTTTATTTTTTAACTAATTAGAACTGTTTGAAGAATCTTATTAAGTATTAATAGAATTGCCTTGACTTTGCATATAGAAATAGACTATGAGTTACACAATAGGAGTACAACATAAAGTCTTAAATATTGGTATTTACACAGAACCTTACCTTAGTATTACCTTGGAAGTTGAAAGGAATGACATTTTCATCATTCAGTTAATAATGTACAATAAGAATAAAATAATGCAGCATAGAATGATTTACTATCATTTTATGTTTCTCTTCTCTAATAGAGATCAAAAAGATAAAAATTATCCAACATACCAATGGAATAGATGGGGAAAACCCCTCCTTAACTCCCTACCCACCATCTTTTCTCGACAGGAAATTTACCCTCTGATCAAAGATTTTAACCCTTCATCTATTCCTTACTTAGATACATTTCCTATCTGCTCCCATACTCTACAGCAGAAAATAATAATTCAAGGTAAATTCTCTAACAGAGGCTATTCTGGATATACTATATTTCTTCCTACAGATCCATCCTTTGTCCATCTCCATCCTCCTTTGTGCCTTAGAAGGTGAGCCTCCTTGGATTGTAGTAACAGTCTCCCTTCTTCTATGGTGCCCTAGTGGATGTAACCAATGAGATACACTAACAGAAGATCAGAAGACTGGAGAAATGAGAGATCAGGCTACAAGTTGGCCATGGTTCCATTTCTCTCCCAAAGATCATGTTTCAGATTTATATGGATTCTGGAAACTATTTTGTTTGCCCAATCTCTTTAGTTCTAGTGTAGTGATGTATCAATACTTTTGCTTGCCTGGGGTGTTAATGAGAACTTTGTTTCCTTTTTATTTTAACTCTGCCAACAATTTTTAAGAGTCCTTTTATTAAATTTTTCTCAATTATTCCATTTTAATATACTATCTTTTTTCCTGCCAGGATCCTGATAGAGTGGCTTTACTGGATACTGGTTCATTTAATTTTTTGCCAGAAAGAAGGAATTTGCAAGATATTCTAAAACCAAATTTGATTGTTTATTTGTTAGATGTTAAACAGCATTTATCTGACATGGATAAATATCCTATGTGGTACAGTAGATCCTTCAGTTATTTTGAAGTATATTTTGAAACCGGTTCATCTGAGTGTTCATCAGAGAGTTCTACCTATACACTTGCTGTGTTTGTTACGACAGACCAAAGTTCTGCTGTACTAACCAGTCTCTGCGGATTAACACAACAAAGGATTATACATTTTTTTTTTTTTTTTACTATTTTGAAGTCTACTGAGGTTCTGGATGATTCCCCAGGGGTGGCTGTCTTCCATGCAGTGACCTCATAATCTATGGATCTTGTGATTCCATGATCCCAACCTAACGTCTTCTCCACCATTATCTTAACAGAAGCAAAAGAATGGAGAATTATCCAGAGACTTTTCACTGGATCAGTCCATAAATGATACATGTTGTTTCTAGTCACACTGTATTGACAAATACCAATCATATGGCTCTGCCCAACTTCATAAGATGGGAAGAGGTTTTTACTTCCTCAGGAGAGGGCCATATGTCTAGGAAATGAGATTGGCTGAAAACATTTGCCATAGGTACTATAATATATTACCATAAGGTTGGCTTCGTATTTGAGGTGTGTATTTGCAATATATATATACTTGTATTTTTTTCAGGTCAAAATTATCATAGCTTTGATCTTCTATTTTCTTCTTAGGGTAAAGCTTTTTTTTTTTTTTTTTTTTTTAAGGGAAAATAACTTTTTATTTTCCTGTATTAATTACTTGTTATGATCCCAGGCATATTTGGGGTTTTCTTATATTAACATTGTTATGA
>CAUYRH010089029.1:0-28525 GCA_963574655.1 Perodicticus potto | reverse complement strand
AAGAAGACAAGATAACAGGAAAGGGGACTTCCCAAGTTGGGTTCAGGGAGGGTGAATTAGAGGGAGGAGTTTTGATCATGACTAGATCTCCAGGAGGGAAAAGTTCCTGTTTTAGTTAGTATGTCCCTCCCCAAACGGGGAAGTGCTCCCTCTTTTCTCCCCTTTCCCTGCCTCCTCATACCTTTGCCCCCCATCTTGAATTGATTGGAGTTTTTGTCTTATATGGGTATGTATTAGTTCATCTACAAGCCTCATATTAGTATTGAGTACATTGGATTCTTGCTTCTCCATTCTTGAGATACTTTACTAAGAAGAATGAGTTCCAATTCTTACCAGGTATAATCTCTAACTTTTTTAATGGCTAAATAGTATTCCATGGTATACATATGCCATAGCTTGTTAATCCATTCCTAGGTTGGTGGGCATTTGAGTTGTTTCCACATTTTGCAATTGTAAATCAAGCTGCGATAAATAGTCTAGTGCACATGTCCTTATGATAAAATGGATTTTTTTTTTCTTCTCGGTAGATGCCTAGTAATGGGATTACAGGATCAAATGCAAGGTGCAATTTGAATTCTTTAAGGATTCTCTACACTTTTCCCCATAAAGCTTGTATTAATTTGCAGTCCCACCAGCAGTATAAAAGTGTTCCCTTTTCTCTATATCCATGCCAACTTTACAATTTTTATAATAGTAAGGAGAGATTGTTATTGTGAAGATTTTAATCTCTTTCCCTAATAATACACACATAGGGCATTTTGTAGTGATATCAGTAGTAGTATTGTTATATCATCAAGACCTAGGACCATTTTTCTTGCTCACATATAGTCTTAACCATTAAAACCAATATTAAATTGGAACTCAGATTTTGAACCTTCATGTTTCCTTTTATCAGATGAGGATTATAGAGAATTTTTTTCTTTCTTAATTATTTGTCCTGATGTTTATATTTTATAATTCAATTAATTTTCGCATTAAACTAATTCAGTGGGTGTGTTTCACTGCCACAAAAATCCTTGAGGTAATTGGGATAGTGATTGTTTTTTCTGCTACTTGATATTGAATATTTTGAGCCAAACTTGTTGAAATATCAAAGAATAGCACACTCTAGGGGATATCTGGATTTCATTAGAATGAGTCAGACAGCTTCGTTCTCAAGAAACCAGAGGGTGGAGTTCAGATAAAGCACGTGTACAACATGTCAAAGTAGGGTATGTCACAGGAGAAGTCAAAATGCATCGTCGTGTCCCTCTGTCTTCTGTCTAAATTATATGGTCTCTCATTTTTGGCAACACTTCCTCTCCGTGCCTCACTTACTCTGCTATGTGTGCACCAAATGTTCTTCAGAACCTCAGACACTCTAAGGTGATTGTGGATTGCATTCCAAGTTCTTTATACCTGCAACCCCTCATATTTGGAGTGCGTCTCCCCAGATCCCCTAGGCCTTTCTTGTTAGCTGAGAGAAGGCCAAGCATGATCTTCTTGAGAGGACTTTTGTCACTTCCTAGTTAAAGAAACCTCGATATGTAGTCATTCTCGATAATCCTGTTTTCTTTCTTTTTCTTTAGGAATTTTTTTTCCATTTTAATTTATTTTTTATTAAGTCATTTGTACAAAGATCATACATACATTTACGCCATTATGGAATTTGTTGTGTTGGTTATTTGTACAAATTGGAGTGTTTACATGCTACTAATCAACGTAGCTTTCACCTCTTTTACCCAATTACAGCATTAAGACATTTGTGTTCTACACCTGATAGATCCAACTTGTACTTGCATTATGCTCCATAGGTGTGGTCCCCCCATTAATCTTCCCTCTAGAAACCCATCCTCCTCCCTTCCCCTCTCCTTTCCCTTCTCTCCTTTATCCTAGGCTATATTCAAAACTCTAATATGAAATTGCTTTGTTTGCTCATTTGTTCGTGTATTTACAGCTTGTGTAATCTCACTAGACTGTAAGTGCTATGAAAGAAGAAATGTTGCTATTTTGTTTATTGATGCACTTCTAGCACCTCAGAAGTACCTAAGAAATACTATCCTGCTGCATAAATATTTGTTAAGTGAAAATTAATCTGGAAACTTCTATACATCTAAGCCTTGTTGGATGCTGAATCCTTTAAATTATACTAGAGATGCACATTCTTTGTTTTGCGGACAATAGTATCATAGAGGTTAGGTACTCAGAGAGTAATAATATCCTTATTATCTCAGGTAGCTCACAATCATATCACACCACACAAAGAAATCATTCTGCAAATGAGAACTAAAGAAATATTTTGAATTTCTGAACAGAATCATTGTACCATTTCTCAATCTCAAAATTTGGATTGGTTGTTCATTTAATTTGGCAACTTTTCTATAAAGCAAATTGCCTAAATAAGAGCTGTCAGGTTTTAGTAGGCACTAAAAGTGTTCAGGAGACATGTTCTAGAGCTGTAAATAGAGAATAATTTTTAAAATTATATTTACGAGGAGGCATTTTCTATAAAGAAATTTTCTAGCATCAGATATGCAACAGCACTTCAAGTCTTAGGCAAATAATGACCCCTGTTATACTAATACTTATCATGGGTGTTAAATGATCTCCTCCTTAAAGAATGGCTATTCAATTAGACCACGCTATATATTCCAATTCCACATGGAACAAAAATAATTGTATGAGTAGCATAAAGGTGGCATTTATTAGCACAGGCCTTGTTTCTCCTCCATAACACCAAGACTACTGTCCTGTGTGATGCAAACGTGCTCTCCTCATGATAATAGTTCAAACAATAGTGGTATGCTCCTGCAGATTCGCAATAAAAAGATGTCATTTTAGACTGATGAAATCAATATGCTATATCATCATCATCATCATTTAAAAGTGATTTTAAGCACATGTGAGTGAAATTGCTCAGCTAGGAAGAACACAGATGGCAAAGATCAATCAGTTGTTTATATATACAGCATATGCATATATCAAATGTATATACATGGATATTTTACATACACACACACACACACACACACACACACACACACACACACACACACACACATGTATCTTATACACTACATACGAGAACTCGGTTTCTCCAACGCAAAAACAAGTGTACTGCAAGGTACATTTGATTTGTACTTGCATTCAGATCCAGATATTCCCCAACCCGTAAAAGAGTGAAGAAATCTGTTTTCATATAATTGAGAACTATCTTCCCACCATAGGGAAGCACTCAGTAGACAGAAAGCGAATTTTAGGACTGATTCCCGCTGCTGTCCCCGAGCATTGCCATGGTGTCATCTAGCCACACGTGCTCCTGCTCCACACCACCATGCATATGCATGGCCATATGTTCCCTCCGTGCTCCTGCAGCTCATCATTTGGTTCAATATCAACATTCTCATCTCCTTCCTTGCTATTCCACACATTGTGTTTCACTCATTGCACCTCTCACCGCACCTCAGGAAAGCTGTCGCTATCAGGAAGTAAATGGCATTGCCTGGGACATGTGAGAGTTGACATAGTCTGACCGTCGATGCTAAAATAGTGTTTCTGATTGCCTTTTCCTCTGACTTGTCATCACAGAAAAAAGCATGTTTTTTTCTGCTTTCTAAGTTGGAGTGTGGGCTGAAGTTCTTTGCCACCCCTCCACTTCTCAAATGAATTAAAGTTCTCAGAATAACTCAGAGGGGAACTGAGTTTTGCATGTGTTTCTCGCAGCTTTGTCTGCAATGGAGGTGATCTAAACTGCTAGGATACCCAAGGGAGCACTGGTGAGAAATGCCATCTGACTCGTCATCACCCATGAAATCTAAGTGTGAAGTGTGGGGGTCGAGTCCAGCAGGAAGGAAAGAAAACAAAATAGAAATGTGGATGATACAGTGGTGTTTTTTCCCCCACATGTCAACAGAGAAACTACATTAGCATCTAAATAATAAACAACAACTGTCCTCTTTCAGTAAGATCTCCCAAGAAACATAATTGTCTGGAAATGCAAAATGCTATGTGGTTTTAGAGGAATTTCAGAACAGGCAGATAAGTGTGAAGAAATGGCTCATGTTTTCTGCATCAAAATTCCTATTTAATTGATTCTACTTTCAAGTCCAGCTTCCTACTTTGCAGGGTCCAGCGCAAAATGAAAATGTGAGTTTTCTTATAGAAAAGCAGAAAAAAAAGTTACGGCAAATGCACCAAAATATAAAGTCTTCATTTCTTCTCAATTTATGGTTGAGTTTATTACTGGTTGTATTTATTATTGTCTGTTTAATGTCCTTCTGAGAAAGCAAAAATTTAAATTTTTAATTAATATGAATTTTTTCAATTATTTTAATTTTGTGCAGTGCCAATATTAAATGCAATAATAAGAGCATAATGCTTATGTGGAAATCTAATATTAAATCATTTGTATTTTGTAACTCATATATGCATATGTATTTTGTTCCTATCAGAACAGTAAATCACAAAATTAACTCAATCTTTGAAAGAAAACTTACTTTTTGATATATGCATATACTCTTCAGCTTGCCAGTGAGCAAAGAAAGATGGAAAGAAAGAGAACTATGGGTTGTACCATATTTTTCTTTTTAAAATGTTATTATTTTCAACATACATTATGGACTAATATGAGAAAGTAATAGAATACAAGTCAACCTTTAAAAAGGAAGAAAATTCTCCAATATACAAAAACAGGACTGGAGCTTGAAGATACTATGCTAAGTGAAATGTTAGTCACAGAAAGACAAATATTGCATGATTCTGCTTATGTAAGGTATCTAAAATAGTCATATCTGTAGAATGAAAGAGTAAAATGATGGTTACCAGGGGCTGGAGAAAGGGGGAAATGGGGAGTTGTTGCTCAATGAATATATATTTTCATTTATGCAAGATGAATATACTCTTGTGTTTTCTGTGCAACATTATTCTTCTGGTTAATGACAATGTATTATACACTGTTGTTATATATGCTAAGGGTAGACCTCATCTCAGTGTTCTTACTGCATGCAAAGAAAATAATGGAAGGAAAAGAAGGGAAAAGAAAAAAAAAACAGAAGAAATAAAGATTATGATAGCATTTCCTTATTTGTCTTATTAGAATGTCATTGTCTTCTTTCTACATTTGAAGCAAGATCCAGTTCCAGTGAAAGCTGTGGCCTCATCGGACTTTCAACCCCATGCTTACTTAGGTTATAAATTTAACAGGTTTACCTTGTACTTATTTAAGTCTCACTGAACTTGTACACATTTTGGCTTTATCGAACTTCTATTCTCATGGGATAGCTATATGTAAAATGGGGTGGCAAGGAACAGGAAGCATAATATTGCATAAAACTTTTCTGCTATATTATACCATTGAACTTCACTTTTAAAATTCAAGTTCAAGTATAAAATTAAGAATTTTGAGATGGTGATAGCAGAACATTCAACCAAGTACAAAGCTCTTCTGCTTTCAGGGCTCTGTGTGACTATACAGTTGTACACTTATAAAGGCATCCAGGCACTCTTCACTGTTACCCTAGACATTGGAAACATCTATTTGAGGATTTAAAGTTGCATATAACGTTTACTATCATATTCAATCAGGCCTACCTATATCCTGAAGTTATGAGAATAAACTCTCCGGTGTACCCACATATTTGCACAAACACAAGGACTGTCTCTGGGAAAAAAACTGAGACTGAATTTATTTCAAATGAGTTTTGCTGAAACAAATGTTAGAGGTTAAAAGTATCTGAATTTCAGGATATGCAATATCAATGGACTGATTATTTTAATTTTTTTATGAAGAAAGAGAAATTTATTTTTTTGGCGCAAAAGAGGAAAATGGCAGACTCTTATCTCAAACTTCATATTCTTTCTTCCAAGGCACAGAGCTTGTAAATTTTCTAATTTATCCTATCATCCAATTTTGGGATAAGATCAGCTCCTGGCCTCTACCCAGATCGATCTCATCTTCTGCTATGACCATCTTGGACCTACCTCCAGATGATTCCCTGGAGCTATCTCCTGTGTCAAAAAGAACAAAGAACTTTCTCCTGCCTCTCCCTGCCACTGATCTGAGACAGGGATATAGGTTATAGTTCTCAAAAAAGGGTAAGAAAGTTTTGAATGGAGAGGGAAAAAATTTTAGCCCTGCCAATTCAGGGCACTCTCTGTTACATCTTTTCCTCTGTTAATTTATCCTTTCATTCTTATGGAAGGAAGGGTGACATAGTACATACCTTGCATACTAGCAAGGGGCTCTCATTAACTATTCCTTAATTTCTTAGAGGCTTAAGCCTCTAAAGGGCTACCCTTATCTAGAGAAGGGAATGCTATAATACCTTATTCCTCTTTAGGTGGTTTCCATGTAATTTTTCATCAAGATATATACAGCTAGACAATTAAGATCTCAAACTCATTTTAGAAAAAGAGCTACATACCTTCTTGTGGAATAAACTATGGTCACCTTCAAGGTACTCTTGGCCATCTGGTGAGTATAGTAATATTCAGTAATGAGGTAGACAGCACTTTTTCTGGAATGAGTTTGTAAATGTAATTGTCAGACCTTGTAGGTCTTTGCTTACTTTCTCAGTTATTTCTGTTTCAAAAGAAGGTCCATTATCATTCAAGTTACTATGAGGACTTTACTCAAAGACACTTGCGGGTGATCACAAGACACTACGTAGCCTATCTACATGCAGATAGCAAGAAGCAAGGCTTTCCATGATGGACACCAGCAAGGTTTTCTGCATGGACTAATTATAACACCTAAGGAAAGAACGAGAATCAAAGACTGAGCACAAATCAATATAGCGATTCATTACTGTAATCACTAGAATGCTTTAAATTCATTACTGTAATCTCTATAATGCTTTAGAAGCCAAAGTCCCCACTGTAAGTTACCTGTGTAAGGAAGAGTAGCATCACACCAGGAGAAGAGCACTTACAGTTCTTGGAGGATTAATTATAAGAGGAACATTATTTAACAACCATAATTGGTGTAACCTGATTCTTGGTACCTCAGTGAATCCCAAACAATAAAAAAAAAAATTGTAACTTTAGGACCTCTCATCCAACCCAGAGAAGAAATTTTGATAGTACATAATGTCTTGGGTAGCATTAATGCTTTTGGTATAACACTTTAGCTTCTTGTGTCCACAAAGGAGCTTTAGTACTAATAGTAACAGTAGAGAGCCCCACAGGAAGAGGGAAAATGTGGCAAATACAATTTGTCAATATGAATAATAGTAGTGATTGGTCATTTTATAAAAGGAAGATTTTTGAAGTCTTTGCCACAGTATGCTAAGAGTATGAGTTATCTTATTTAATCCCTACAATAAGCTGGAAGAAAGAAAGAAATGAAACAAACTTTATAAAGATTCTACTTAAAATGTAATAAATCTGAGGTTCAGAGAGTTAAATATCTTGCCTAAGGTTATGCAGAGTGTGGGCTGCAGAGGGCGGACTGCAGTGGCCAAGTCTGAATGCAGGTGGTGAGCAGAAGCCATGGATGGCCCAGGAGATTTCTGCATATTTACATGTGACAATCTTCTTCCGCAAGGGCTCTACCATACCTTCTCCCCAGAGGTACAATCCCATAGCAATATTTATAACTTATGCATGTCAGATGATTTAATTAGGTAGGCATAAATGTCTCCTCCAAACTAGTCATGAATGTTTTTCAAACTTTTGACTAAAATGCTCAGCATTTTGTACTTCAGTGCCACATATACACACACTCATATACTTAGTATCTTTTCTGTGTCTTACTGTCTGCTATTTTCTATTCTAATATGTTTTCCTTTCTAAAAATACAGATTGTCAAGTTTATTCAATAAATCTAATGTTCAATTAATAATAGTTCGAAAAAAATTGCTAGCTGATGAAGACCTGTCTCCCTGGAATTGGGACTCAGATATAACTAATTAAGTTTTATGTAATTATAATAATGACATGTGGATTTTATTTACTGCTGTCGAGAGAAGTCATATCTTGCCACCTCTTATATGTCATGAGCAAAAATAAATTCATACCTGCAAGTTGTCTGGAGAGAGAAACAGAGAGAGTGCACTGATTTTCAAGATAAAAGCAGGAATAGATAAGACAGCCGGCCAGTTCTTGGTTGCAGGCCTGACTATAATCCTGCATTTGGACTTTTACTGAAATTCTTTATACTTCTTTATACTCTAATTTCCCTCTGTTGAATTTACAACAAATAAAGAATGTCTGGTTTTATAAGCATAAGAAATTCCTCACGATTGTACAGAATAACCGTGAGGAATCTGACAAAGAAAGAATCCCTCCAAAAATATGCTGTGTCTACAACAGGTAAAGACGTAGAGAATGACTTATAGTATTTCATTTTGATGTAGGATTTGTCTAGCCAATTTGGTTTGCTGTTTGCGTTAGAGCAACAGAAAGACTAGACTTCTGAAAGATCCACCAGAAGAACCAGGTAAGATTTAGTTTCCTACTCTGCCTGCAAGTTGTTATTTCAGCATCTCCATCGACTCCATAGATAAGACAGCAAAAGTAAACATCAGCAAAATGTAGAGAAACTCCACTCACCCAGAGGGCAAGATCGTAACCCTCTCAATGAACTGGAAACAGGAACTTACCCCACAGTTGGAAATATATAAACACTACAAAAGCCAATACTCTAAAGCCTTACATTAAATACCCTTTCTAAATTTTTGTACCACTGATTCTCACAAAGCCTAAAAAAGAAAATATTTGAGAAATACTTGTGAATCCTGTAGTTATGGATAGCTCTAGTTAATAACAAACTCGGTGTTGCAAAAACTGTCAATTTTATTGCTTTCCCTTTCAACTCGACAATAGGAAGAAGACATTGCCCATTATTTCAATGACGTTTTTAAATCCCATAGTTTACGGGTAACTCCAGCGGGATGTGTAACATTATTTAATCTCTTCACAAATGAGGGAGGCAATCCTAAATGCCACCCACCAGTACTCACTTCTGCTAATCACCCCTATTTAGTCCCCCTAAAACACTTGCTTTTTATACACAGTATCTGTAGAATGGGAGCAGAAGAATTTTGTACAATTAAGAACTGAACTATAAGTTATCTCCAAATTCAAATTCATGAGGGAAAATAAGTTTTAAAAATTTCTAACTATCTCTTTCCCTTTCTCTAGTTCATAGGCTTCGATACTGATATTTCAGAAAAACTCATATTTTATAGTGACTTAGTTATAAGAAATCCAAAGAAATGTATCCTGAGGACTCCTAAGAGAAGATCAAAAATATTTATGGAATAAATGTAGGAATTATACATTGGACAATTTATAATCTCGCATTCATTATTTGGTCTCTTCTTAGATTCATTTATTAATTTCTCCATTCAATGATTTTTTAATGAGTACTACACACAAGGTAAGTGATAGTTAATAAGACTGTAATAATGTATGTGAATAATAATATTTTCCAAAGACAAAAATATATATGTGTATATTCCATCTCACATCTTCTTTACAATGTGACCAACACTCTTCCCACTGAGATGAAGATCTATGCACCTTCCCTTGACCCTAAGAAAATTTTGCAACTATATCTATCAATAAAATGCAGCAGAAGTGACACTATATGACATCTAAGAGAAACTCATACAAGGCAATATAGCTTCACCTGACCACATGAAGAAGTCTAAGAGAACCAGATATGAGATTCCTTGGAATTGATATTCCCAGCCAACAGTATGAATCAGTGACTCAGCATAAGTAAATAAACCTTAAGAAGGTTCCAGCCCTTACAGTCTTTGATTCCTTGGTGAATTCTGTCCCATTCAAATTTCTGAAATTTTAAGAAACTAGGAAAGATAATAAAAGCAATTATTATTTTAAGCCACTAAGTTGTAAAATGATTTGTTATGTGGTCAACATAACTGGAGCAAAGAAGAAAAAGAAGACCTACCCTCATGCAGATAATAGTTGGGTGAAAGAATTAGTTATAAATCAATCAGATTATAAGAAGCTATAAACTCCAATTACAAATTGTAAATGCTAGAATGTAAACTCAGTGAAACTGGAGTATCTCTTTCATTGTTGTATCCTTATGAACTGATAAAACAATATAGTAACGTCATAACTGGTAAATGGATAAATGAATAAACCAAGAGTTATAAAGGATATATACACAAGAATATGAAAGCATATACTAGGGAATTCAAATGATCTTAGAGGATTAGGACAGCTTTTATGGAAGAATGATTCATGAGCATTCAAGAATAACAGGCATCAAAACTTGACTAGGAGTAAGACGCCTGGTGCTTTCAAGAATCTAAACTAAGATTGGTGTAAGTAGAATGTAGAGATGAAGGGAAGAGTACTTAGTACCCACTTATTCCAGGCATTAGGTTAGGCATTATACGGGCTTTATCTTATTTGTAATTACAAATGAGAATAGATTAGGAAGATCTAATGACCTGTTTCAGACTTCTTTTTAATAGAGAGGAGATTCAATTACAAAATTAGCATTGTCTCTTTGCTTAAGGTTGCTTTAGATATTCAGGCTCTTTTTTAGTTCCATATGAAGCATAGAATTATTTTTTTCTAGATCTGGAAAACATGATAGTATTTTAATGGGGATTGTATTAAGGACATAGATCTTTGGGTAGTATAGACATTTTAACAATGCTGATTCTGCTGATCCACGATCATAATATATTTTTCCATTTGTTTATATCCTCTGTGATTTCCTTCTTCTGTAACTCATAGTTATCCTTATTGAGGTCTTTTACCTCCTGGGTTAAAAATATGCCTAGGTATTTTATTTTCTTTGTTGATATTGTGAAAGTTATTGAGTCTTTGATTTGATTCCTAGCTTGACTGTTGTTGGTGTATAGGAATGGTGTTGATTTGTGTATATTTATTTTGTATCCTGAGACTCTGCTGAATTTGTTCATCAATTCCAAGAATCTCTTGGCAAAATCCTTGGGGTTTTCTAGATATAAAATCATATCATCAGCAGAGAGTGAGTGACAATTTGACCTCTTCTGTCCCTATTTGAATGCCCTTGATTTCCTTCTCTTGTATGATTGCTCTGGCTAGGATTTCCAGCACTATGTTGAATAGAACTGATGACAGTGGGCAACGTTTTCTAGTTCCACACTTAAGCAGAAATGCTTTCAATTTTTTCCTGCTCAGTATGATATTGGCTGTGGGACTGTCATACATGGTTTTTATGATTTTGAGGTATGTTCCATTTATGCCAACATAGTTGAGAGTTCTTATCCTAAAAGAGTGCTGAATTTTGTCAAATGCATTATCTGCATCCATTGATATGATCTTCCTTTGCTTTTTCTTCTGTTTATGTGTTGAATCAAATTTATAGATTTACATACGTTGAACCACTCTGCATCTCTGGGATGAAGCCAACTTAAATGTGGTGGATTTTTTTTTTTTGAAATGCTTCTGAACTTGATTTGCTAGAATTATATTGAGGTTTTCTGCATATGTATTCTTAGAATACATTGGCCTATAGCTTTCTTTTGTGTGTGTGTCCTTTCCTGCCTTTGGTATCAGGTGATACTGGCTTCATAGATCAAGTTGGGAAGAATTCCTTCCTTCATAATATTATAACATAATTTCTGCACTGTAGGAACCAGAGCCTCTTTGTAGGTTGGATAAAATTTAACTGTGAAACCATCTAGTCCAGAAATATTTTTCATTGGATTTTTTTTTTATTGCTGCTTCAAATTTTCTGCTTGATATTGGTCTGTTCAGGAATTCTATTTCTTCCTGATTAAATGGAAGGAGGTCGTATATTTCCAATAATTGTTCCTTTTCCTCAACACTTTCTGGTTTATGTGTAGAGAGATTTTTATATTATACTATAGTATACAGAATTCAGGTTTTGTATTTTTGTCATGTCAGTTTAATATCTCCGTTTTTCATTTCTGATTAAGCTTGTTAGGATACTTTCTTTTCTGTTTTTGGTTCATCTAGCAAGAGGTATGTTAATTTTGTTTATGTTTTAAAAGTACAAAAGCAGAGGACAATAAAAAAATAGAGAGCATGTCATAGTTATTCTGTTTTTTTGCATCCAATATATATGCCATGTGATATGCATATATAACATATAACATATCACAACATAGCATAGTATATTAAATCATATATAGATATATATAAATGTTTATATGGTTTTCCTTGAGTTCTGCCTGTGTAAAAACCACTCACCATATATAATGGAAAATTTAGGGGTTGTTGGAATTGCTGAGTCATACAACCAGGGAAGATGTTTCTTATTAGATTGACAGCATCAAAGGATGTTAGCCTTGTATTATCAAACAGATGCTTTTCAGAAGTTGACAGCTTCCTCTTTTTATTAGTTTCAGAGTAGAGTACAACACTTCAGAGCTCTCATTTAGTTAGACACACAGTTCTAAGACATAGAATGTAGGTGGACAAGGCACACAATTTGTCTTTGCTGTGTTCAAATGTATCGACCGATTCCAATCCATCTAAATTAATTAGATATCTTGTTACTGAGAATTAAAAGATTTTCTAACCAGATGATGTCAATGGCTTATTACTGAGTGACAAGGACATTATTCTGTTGGATCCAAAATGTTTAAACTTGATTACAAAACTCTTCGTGGAGGAATTCCTTTTTAAACCATTCACCAAATCTCATAAGAGGCAAAGGGATAAATCAGCTCAAAGTATTTACCCCCATCAAATTGTCAAAGAGATCTAATTATACATCTCTAAAAGTATAACTATATTGTTAAAGATAAATTATTTTGGAAAATAAATTCCCTGAAGGCAGCAGGTATGTCTATTTTGTTCATCACTACAACTTTATCTCTTAGCACTAATATTGCTGGTTCATACCAGGCATTCTTGGATACATGTTTCATGAATCTCAGTTTAATTCAACATATTCTCATAAACATATTTAACTTAAGAATCCTGAGCTTATAGTAAGTATGGTTTCTATTAAATATAAGGTTCTGTTAGAAATAGGTTTTTGTTTACACGTCAATGCTTTTTGATTTCTCACCCACAAGATGTTGAATTTGAAGAATTCAACAGCTTCTGAATAACAGTCATGGTAGAGCACCAAAGATCCCTGGCCCTGTGTAATTCCATAGATACAATGAAGATATCAAGGCACATTGTCTTAGGAAGGGCTAGATCTATGCATGCCATTACCCCTGAAGACCTTCTTGAGTGAAAAGATGTAGAAGACACTGATATTGATGATCTGATACTGTGTAGGCCTAGGCTAAAGTGTGTGTTTATCTTTCAGTTTTTAGTTTATGTTTATTTACTTTTTTTGGGAGGGGACGCTGTCTTTGTTAGGCAGACCCAGGCTGGGTTTGAACCTGCCAGCTCCAGTGTATGTGGCTGGGGCCCTAGTCGCTGAGCTATAGGTGCCGAGTCTTTTAGTTTTTAACTGAAAAGTTTAAAAAGTTAAAAAAATATACAAAATAGAAAAAAGTTTGTACAGTAACAAAAAATATTTTGTACAGTAGTAAAATGTGTTTGTATTTTAAGCTAAGTGTTATTAGGAAAAAGTTTAAAAAAACTTGATAAGTTTAGGGCAGTGCCTCTGGCTCAGTGAGTAGGGCGCCAGCCCCACATAACAAGGGTGGCAGGTTCAAGTCCGGCCCTGGCCAAACTGCAACAAAAAAATAGCCGGGCATGGTGGCAGGAACCTGTAGCCCCAGCTGCTCAGAAGGCTGAGGCAAGAGAATCACCTAAGCTCAAGAGTTGGAGGTTGCTGTGAGCTGTGATGCCACAACACTCTACCAAGGGCAACAAAGTGAGACTCTGTCTCAAATAAAAACTTGATAAGTTTATAAAGTAAACATGTTACAATAAGCTAAGGTTAAATGATTGATGAATAGAGAAATTTGTTAATATAAATGTAGTGTAGCCTAAGTGTACAGTGTTTATAAAGTTTACGGTATGGCACAATAGTGTCCTTGGTCTTCACGTGCACTTACACTCACTCACTGATACCTAGAGGAACTCTCAGTACTGCAAGTTCCATTCATGGTAAGTGCCCTGTACCATTTTTTATCTTTCACACCATATTTTTACTGTGCCCTTTTTATGTTTAGATATGTTTACATGCACAAATACTAAGCAGTGTATTACAATCACTTGCAATATTCAGTATAGCAACATGCTGTATAGATGTGTAGCCTAGGAGCAAAAGGCTATCCCTGTGCTTACCTACATAGATGAGGTGTTTAATAGACTATAACATCAAGGATTGTGTAAGTACATTCCATGTTGTTTACACTGCGAAATCACCTAATGACACATTTCTTAGAATATATTCCCTTTGTTAAGCAATCCATAACTGCATTGAACAAATAATTAAATACCTACTGTCTTGTTTCAAGCACCCAACTAAATGTTGGGGATACAAAAAAGAATGAAAAGTATATTTAAAATTTTTGATGTGTAAAGTTTAATTTTATATCAATATTTATACCTTAAAGAAAGTCATTATCTTAAAGGGGAGAAATAATTCACTATCAATAGACCCAATATCACCTTTAATCCAGGATGAATGGGGACACTGCCTAAAACCCTACATTAGATAGAAAGGGGCTACAAAATATGTTTACTGTGGGGGTGAGGGCCTTGCACCTCCAGAGGAAGACCTGGGTAGAAAGATGAGCCAAGTACTCTGAAAAAGATAGGTTGAGGGAAAATAACTGAATTGAATTTCCATCAATGAAACAATTTGGAATCCATTTCAATGGATTGAAATAGTCAAGAAAGTTTTCAGCGGAAATATTTAAAATAAGAGGTAAGTTGATAATAAAATTATTACATTGCTATTTTTAGCTACTTTATAATTTCAAAAAATACTATATGTGTAATGAATATTTTTACTTCATCTATTAACATTTTATGAATAATATTATTCATAAGTTTGTAAATTTTTGTACTATTTGCAGCCTAACTAAAATAATACCAGGCTTGAAAATAAGTGCTGAATCAATTGGACCTACTGTATATAACATTATCGAGTTCCTAACAATTAATTTATCTTTTTTTTTTTTCTTCTTCTTCCTTTCCAAATGATCTAAGGGTACACACAATTAGTACATGTATTTGTAAGGTAAAATATAAGTTGGAGTTGTGTCAGGAGTTAATTTATATTTCACAGAAAACTATTTTATTTGATTCACAGAAAGGGGTAAGTAAAAAAATATTTGGGGGGAAATAAAGACCACAATTGATACAGGGGAACTATGATGGAATAGGAAAAGAACTGGTTTTAGTTCTAGCTCCTCTAGAATCTATTAAAAAATTGAATTATTGAACATTTGATTGCCTCCCGAGTCCCATATTTCTCCACGTGAAAAGGGAAGTTGAGGTGGGTTAGATTAAGTATAATAGAAATGTTACATTTGATGCCCCCGTTTCTCTCTCCCGGGACAATGACAGACATTGCTTTGGGATCATTGGCCTCTTTTCTATGATTTGTGTAATTCAAATAATGTAATTGAATATGAAATGAAATTTCTTTAGTAAAATAATTGACTTATTCATGAGCTAGATATACATTTTTGAAAACTTTGTAAAATATAAATTTTTATTATGCAAATAAAAATACATTTACTTAGCAACTCTATTGATAGAAATGTTAACCAATATTCTCCATCTTTGTTCAATTAGGTTTTTACTTGTTTTAGACTTTTGGTTTGTTTGCCTTCATTTTGTTGTTAGAAAGAGGCGGGGAAAGCCCATCAGATCTTAAGTATTCAGGTTTATTTGTGTGGTAGTTTTCTAAAATATTTTAATTACAGTGAAACTCCATTTGGCACTTTCAATTCGTGTGGAATAATATAAAGATTCTCCTCTCTAGTTATAAAGAAATCTTTTTTTTGGAATGTTCATAAATTGGTATATAATACAGAAATCAAATATTACATATTAAGGATCGACTGTTTACCCTCATTCTGCTTCTCTGATTTAATCCAATTCAACTTACCGCTCAAATTTGGACACACTTCCTGATAGAGAAGACACTGAAAGTATGAGAATTCAATCAATCTCCTTCTTTTGTATTTCTAAATCTCTTAAAGCCACTCTGAACTACATTTTTTAATTTTTGAGACAGGGTCTCACTCTGTCATTTGGATGAGAGTGTCATGGCATTATTGTAGCTCAAACTCCCAGACACAAGCAATTCTCCTATTTAAGATACCTGGAATAGCTGGGATTACAGGTATGTGCTACCATGCCCAGTTAATTTTCCCTTTTTTTTTTTGAAACAGGATCTCATTCATGGGCCAGCTGGTCTCAAAATTCTGATCTCAAACAGTCCTCCTGCCTTAGCCTCCAAAAGTGGTAGGATTACAGTGTGAGCTACTGTGCCTGCCCAGCCTGAACTAGACTTGAAGATTTCTTTAAGTTTTCCATTCCATTGCAGTATTTATTTTCCCTAAAGTTCTTTAGTACATTAAATAGAATAAAATGCAAAAAAGTGGTCTTAAGCCCTCATTTTTTTTCTGTCAGCTTATTAACTTTACACCATGATACTGCGAATACTTGAACACAGTATTATACCTCACAATTAAATTATACTAGTCTTCTGAGGAGAAATGTTTTCTGTATTGTTCAAAGTTACTCTTATCCAACATGGCACATGAAAGACATTAATAAATGGCTACACTATTTATTAAATTTAACAAGTAGGAAGGAGAATTTCCTTTTTATTTTTCTCCTACCATAAATATTTTCTAAGAAGACTTGTGACTTCATTTTGATGGAACAGATTGTTTATAAAACAGCAAAAAAGAAACCTACAAAAATACTCATGTAATATAAACTACTAGTTTATCAGCTGTATAGACTCATTTGAATTTTATAGTTTTAACAGAAGTTGGTGATTATTAAGAAAGAAAAGTGTTCGTGTCACAAAAGTATTCTAGGCATGATATTCCAGTAAATAAAATTTATGCTTAAGTGACAATTAGAGTAAAAATTCTTTGATATTAAGAATAATTGCTATGGGATTGATCAGAACCTTTAAACGCTCTGGTGCTTCTGTTGTTTCTAGTTAAGATGCTGCTGCCCATAGTGTATGTTTTGCCAGAAAAAACAAAGGGACCCTGTTGTTTTTGAGAAAGAAGTGTGCCAGCCTCCCCACTTACAGACAAATTAATAAGCTTCTCTTTCCTTTGCCTCACAATAATAAAATAAAATAAAATAATTGTTATCTAAAAATCTGAAACATTTAAGTCAGATCTTACTGGGATCTTCTAGTAGCAGAATTCTTGGAGATTTTCAGGGTCTCCATGTGGACATAAATTTTACATCTTCAAAAATTGTAAATGATGGCTAAGTGTGAAGACTGTGCTATGTGTGATTTTAATAAGTCTAACACACTCTCTGAACCTTATTGTTTACTTAGCAATTGACTGTGCTAGTCTTTATAATAAATCTCCATTATCAAGTTATATTGAAGGAGGAGAATTCTTAATATAAAAAGCTCAATTTCTAAAAATATATTTACATGTGTAATTAATTGACCCAATTAACCAAATGAACCGCAGGTTTGAATTTCATCTTTCTAAATAACTATGCTCATGTGTATTATTTTAGAGAAATTGAATTTTAAATATAAAATGATGTTTCTGGATGATTTCCATCCCAGTTATGGTAAGATAGCTAGTATTAAGCTGCCCTTCCCCCTAAGAAAAACTATCGAAGCTCGACAAAATTTAAGGGAAGAAAATAGCATATGTTTGAATATGTTAGAAAGCAGACAGAAGATAGGGCTTATGGTATCAAGATGCCAGATATAGTCAGAGATAATGAAAACACATGAACAAGAGCAAGATATTTATGCTGAAATTTTCTCTTCAGGGAATTTGTTTTTACCCATGAGATATAAAGGTTGAGCAGAAAGTAGCAATCCAGATATTGCAACAGTTTCCCTGGACAAGAGAAACTAAAATTTAAATTTCAGTCTGCCAAAACATTCACAACTTGAGGGACTAAGCTCAAAGAAAAGAGAAGCACGAAGAAATAAGCCATGAATTTTGCATGCAATTTCCTCTCCAGGAAGTCTCCTAAGCTGAATATGGGAAGGGCAAGGTGCTCAGAGCAGAAAATGTGAAATAGTTACTCAGTGGCTAAAAAACAAGCAGATATTTCCGCAGATTGATTGTGCTAGAGGCAAACGATTTGGATTGAGAAGCTATCCAGAAGGAAAGCAGCTGGCCAATAATGAAAGCCTTTTTAGTGATGAACCCAGATGAACTCAGAAGTAACAGCAAACTAGACATAAACTAATTCAGGTGCTGCTGCCCATAGTCTATATGTTGCCAGAGAAAATTTTTACACCAAGCAGAGCCACCACAATTTTTCTATAAATTTCCAAACTTCAGTCAAAAACCGATAGGATTAATAAAATCTAAATTACCAAAACTAAACAAATACAACTTATAAAGTCCAAATTCAAATATTAGCATTACTTTAAAATATCTACGATTAAAATGCTTGAGAAAATAGATGGACAAAATCAAGGATTTCATCAGAGAAGTTTATTATATTAAAAATAAATATAGAAATAATGGCACTGAGGAGAACAATTGAAGTTAAGAACTTAATAGAGTCAGCATATTACATAGTGAAGAAAATATAATACACTGTGAGTTATAGTTCATCATTTCTCTGTACAAATGCCACTGCCTGCCAATCTTTTCTGTTTATATCAACACAACCATGGTGGGGTTTCCTACCTCTTTTCTTTTTGCCAAGAAAAATTCTGCCTAAATTTCAAAATACAACTTTCATCACTCCCTTGTGGTGAATTGGACGGCTGGATGAGATTGAAATAAAGATCAGCTGCTCTCTTTGAGAAATTAAAAGGAAAAAAATACCTAGTTTAAGAAAAACATAATGCCATTGAGGAATAAAAAGTTATAAAGATTGGAAAATGTATCCAAGTTCATCTGGACAACAATAATTTTTCAAATTATTTTGAAAACTATCTGGCAAGTATTAATGAATTAGCTTTCCTGACAAGATTACCAGAACTTTCCATTTCCTTTTTTGGTGACTCCTTGAGAGAGTTACCATTTCCGAAGTGTTATCCCCAATTCAGTTCTATTCTTCAGTAGAATAGGAGTAGGCACTATTGGTAGGAAAGTGTCACCTAATTAGTTCTGGAACTGAATGTTGGTTTGATAATCTTCTTTGATGCTTTGCAAACAAAGGAAAAACCACCACTTATCAAACAATAATATTTGCGGTTTTGGGCCAGGACTGGGTTTGAACCCACCTCCTCCGGTATATGGGGCTGGCCCTCTACTCCTTGAGCCACAGACACCACTTGATAACTCATTGTCGTCTTTCTGCTTGGCTGATAATGTGGTTAACCAAGACATTAAGTCATTTTCCCACATTTTATTTGTCTAACGTGAGAAAATTCAGTCTATAGATTGTGTGTGTTTGTCCCTTTACATGCTAAAAGAAGAAAAGACTTAAAATTATGTTCTGACTTATGTTCTTCTGACTGCTTTGTGAATTGTGATAACAATTATACCTAAAATTTATTACAATAATAATGCTCTGTGTCAAATTTTTATATCCATCTTATTTAATTCTCACAATAAACCTAGCGCATTGGTACTTTTATTAACTCACCCTTATAAAAATTAAATAAGTGGAGTACCTTGTCTAAGAACACAAACTATTAAGAATTGGATACAAGAATCCAAGATTATTCAGCTCCTGCTTTTAATCAAGAAAATATTCTGTATCTAGAAGACAAGATATTTAATTTTGACTATTAAGAGCTTTTGGTAAAATTTAGGAGTACTTTTAATGGCACAGGTGTCTGTAACTCAAAAAATGTAAGATAGACTAGGATGCTTGTAATTTTCCCTCCATTATCGTATACGACTCTATATATTAGCTTCCTAATGATAAGCAATGAGCACCTTTGGTCAGATTCAAAATAATAGAATTTTCTCTATGAGTCTAGACCCTTATTTTGAAGTAAAAACACAGTGATATTGGTGGACATAATTACACATAACACTTCATATCTCTCCTGTTTGAAATGGTTGTAGGATTGCTATGAAAGTAAATAGGGCACAGTCGAAAATCACAATTTTAGAGTTTCCCACATCAAATGTATAAGTGAGTAGGAAAAAATGATACGTCTCTAGAATCTTTCAGTGGGTATCCCTGACATATTAAGATTTTACAAGGAAGTCAGTCAGTAAGAATAAGTGGTCCTTTGAGAACACAATTTAAGAAGTACTTGTTTTGTGCTTCTATATACATGAGAATGTTCTCCTTGTGCTAATTCTACAACGTATGATCTTTGAAAATAAAGTCTAAGTACAAAGTGGGAAAAGAAATAAGAAGGCAAAAGATGGGAAAGATATTACCATTGCAATGATTATGATATGACAGTTCTGGATTGAACATATCATCTACTTTCCCTAAGGTGATTTTTCGTAGCCTTGACCCAGAAAGCATCTTTATGCTTATTCTGTTCAGAATGAGTTCTATTTAAGTGTGTTCTGCCTTATATATGATGCTAGATAGTACAGATCACCAGAAAACAAAACAAAACAAAATAATACCAAAAACATTGTCTTTTATAATGTAGACAAGTCATGGAGCAGTAATGCCTTGGTTGCAGTGACTAGAAGTAATATATAAATGAATGAAATAGGATTGTTCTATTTTAGCAAAAGAGAAACCCCTGGCTATTCTAAGTAAGAGGGAATTGAATTACTTGAATAGAGAAATAACTGAGACTAAACTTCATTTAACAATTAATGAAGATGTAACAAAGATAAACCATATAATAAGGTTTTCCAGGGTTCATTTCGAGTGAATTTCTAAGTACTTCAGAGATTAATAGAATCACAAAGCGAATACCTGATGAGAAAACAAGTCTTAGCACACAGCTAAGGACAATTATAATACTTTATGTCCTTGATTAGAAACAGATACAAGAGCAAATGCATAATGACCATTTAAGAGGAGAAAGACCACTGAATTATTATTCACCCACATTGGATTTTTAGAAGTGACAACACTTTGTTAAGGCAAACAGATTTTTTTTTAAAGAGTCTTATGGATTCTGTCTTTTTTTTTTTTTTTTTTAATAGTCTTTTAGAAGGAGCATGTTTTCTGTGACAAGTCTCATCTTTGCTTCAACAATCTTTTTGAATTACGGTGGTACACTTGAGTTTTATTTATACAAACCAGAACTTTAACAGTAGGAAGAAGTGATCTTGTATTATAAATTCTTACCATTTAAAGGCACAACATATTTTTCTTTTGCCAAAATACTTCCCTACCAGCGCATTACTATGAATTTCTTAGATATTTTATGGTGTTTCTTACAGTAGCACACACCTAAAGAGCCTTAATCCTCTTGTCAGTGCATAAAGACTCATGAGAAACTTCTACGAAGTCCAACTTCCTTGTTCAAATCCTAGTGACACCATTTCCTCTTTGCATAATATTTAGCAATTGCCAGCTCTCTCAGGGATGTCCAACCTGGGGCCTGCAGGCTGTACAGTTTATTTGAAGATTCTTTGCTTATCTGTGGTGCTGAATATCATGAAAAATATGCATGAACCTTTTGTTTTTGTTTTTGCTCATTAGCTTCCGTTAGCATTTGTGTATCTAATGTATGGGCCAAAACAACTCTTCTTCCCATGCGTGGCAGAAAAGAAAAAAGGTGGGACACTCCTGCTTAGAGCATTAGTAAGAGCTCCTCACAGAGCTTTTGAATGATTACATAAAATAATCCATGTAGAGGATTTAGCAAAATATCCAGCACATAGTATAAAAAGAATGATAACAATTCTTATTATACTTATCGTTATCCATATAAAAATTATCTCCAGTCTCCTTCTTTGAGCAAGGCAAACTATCTCTGAACTTTGGTTGCAGGATCTCTTGACAAAAACCAATGAAGACAAAAATTGGAAAGTGAAGTCAAAAACAGACCAATGTGTCAATTAATCCCTTAAAGTATCACAAAGGTACAACGTGGAAAGATTCCAGAAATATATAAAGGGCACAGGAATGCCTCACCTTGGTGACTTGGCTGAGACTATAAATTCTTATTCCTATCATGTGCCAATTAAATGTAATGATGATCTTATTATTTTGTTACTATTTCATGAAAAAGGTGATTTTTGTTTCAGAATCTCAAAAGAAAATAGCTCACCCTTTATTTCTACTTTAGCCTTCTTAGAATTCATTTCCATAAAAGGCTATCACTACTAAAGATATTATCTATCTCTATTCAATAGCCATAGTAATGTGTGTTCTCAGTTAACATAGGAATGATAAAAACCAGTCCAGTTCCTATGTTTTTTGCAATTTGTTGACATCACAGTGCTTGTTTTCAAAATTATCTCAAAGTAGTACACTTGACCTTGAACAAGGCACATAAAATAAGAAATGATCACTTACCTAACCCATTATTTCTGCATTAACTTCAATTTCAGTACTCTTCCGTTATCTAGTGTTCACTGTGCTGTGATAAGTATAAGAACCTTATCAGGAAACGTAAAAAGAGCATCAGTCTTAGACATGATCGTTATGTGAGTCTTTTCAATGTACTCAGGTGTTCTTGTGAACTTTTGGCATCTTTGCCATTCTGTACCATTCTTGTGCATTCTAAAAAATTCTTAATAACTAAGAACCAAAGGAAGGATGACATTAAAAATATTTACAAGTCAAGAGGAAATGTCAATACCCATTCAGAATGCAATAATAACCCGTGGCAGAAATAATGGGGTTCCCCAGGTATACGCTCTTGTTTCCCACCACCCATCTCTTATTGAATGAGGTAAGGCAATGTGACTATTACAATTGATGTGTCACTTCTAACCCTCTATTGCTACTACCACCCTGACCGCACAAATTAATGAGGTTTCAAATAAATAATTTAAAAAGGTGCAGAATGAGAAAAGACTGACAGAGTCTCCTTTGAGGAACAGATTTTAGCTGGAAAATGCAATCGTTGATTCACCCAAATTCAGTTGACGCTAATACTTAAAAACAAATGCTTCAAACTTCTCTCATGTCTGGTTTGATTCTGCATAACTCTCTTCTTAGGTAGCCCCTTCCAGGGGTATCAAGATGATCTATGCCATTCTAGTATTAGTTGGTATATATTTCAGGGAAAAATAACCAAATTTCAGTGGGTAACAATTTTTCTAGACTACATCCCCTATAAACATAAAAGAAAATCTCCATTACTAGTCTACAAAAGTAGAGATACAATACCTCTAAATAAAGGAAAGACAGAGGCACAAAACCTATAAAGTCTTCTCTATATCTGCCTCTTTTCTCTAACTTTTTCTCCCTTCTCTCAACATCTGTATTCTCTGCTTCAGCCACACACTGCTATTTGCAGTTCTTTGGTTATGAGGCTCTTTATCAAATCCTGGTGTCTGCCACATTGTTTTCTCTACTTGAAATGCTTTTTTCTCCTCCCTTACTTGGGCACTGTCTACTCATTGGTCCAGGAACAGCTCAGACACCTTCTGTGTTCCTCCTTTATACACCAGCCACATCCTGTGACACCTCATTCATCCCACTATAGCGTGCTTTCTGCTTCTCTTTATTACAAAGATACGAACTGCTTGAAAGCAAAGGTCCAATTATTCTCTGAACCTGAGTGCAGAACGCTGTGTTTCGCACACGCAAGAGTGTAATAAATGGACATTAAATGTTTCGTGGGTTTTTCTCAAGAGGTATTTTGACTGGGCTTTGTATGTTAAAAAGGGATAAGAGTCACATCCTCTTTGGCAATCACCGAAGACTCTGACAACAGGGAGGATTGGAATCCTAGGAACAAAGAAATTTCAGTCACTTTGCCAAAAAAGTGTAAATTACCTGTTTCCTATCCCAATGAGGTCAGAACTGTACAGGTAATATTTGGCAGAGTCATAACTAAAATTAAATGCTTAAAACTTTTCATTCATTGGTAATAAAACTCTTCCTGTGAAAATAATGATACTATGCCTAGATCTCTCATTTCCTGAACTAAGTATTAAAATCTTCACATGATTAGAATACTCATGACATAGAATGTTCTAGGCAATTATATTTCTTCATTGAATAATAATTTTGTAATAATATTTTTATTTTTACTTGTAATACTTTATTTTATTTTTACTACTCAACATAAGTCAGGTCCCTTTACATTGACAAGAATATTATGAGATAGATTAATTCTTATTTTACACAGGAAAACTGTAGTTAACCAGAAGTTCTGTGAATCTTCATTAAAATAATTCAGTTTTATCTACCAGGTAGAATATCTTTCCGAGAAAATTGTAACAATTTGGAACTAGAAAATAACATCAGAATCTTTTTCTATTCTTACATTCTCATTTCCTGTCTTATGAAGAAGAGTAAATCTTACCATTTGAAATTAATTAATTCCCTGTCCTTCAGAAATGTACAAATTCATGAATACAAGTATATGTAACTTTTTGAAATGAATTTTTTTTTTTTTTGGTAGAGACAGAGTCTCACTTTATTGCCCTTGGTAGTGTGTCATGGCGTCACACAGCTCACAGCAACCTCTAACTCCTGGGCTTAGGCGGTTCTCTTGCCCCAGCGTCCCTAGTAGCTGGGACTATAGGCACCCACCACAACACCCACCTATAAAATGAATATTTTTAAAATAATTTTTGAGTCCATAAAATAGTTTGTAATAAGTATAGGATGATATAAATGAATATTTGAGAAGATGAAATTGGCAGATAATTTAGCATCTCCTAATGCTGTGATTCAGTTATGTGGCTTATCAAAACTACATCCTGCTGAAAGTCATGGGTCCATGGAATAATTTTGGAAGAATCCAAACTGTGAAGATTACACTTTCAAGTGTCAATCCAATGATGATACTGAATTATCTTGTATTTGATAATCTTTTATTTGATATTCAAAGACTTTTCAGTGCTCTGGAGTCTTGAATCTGATTTCTAGTTCTGTGAAGGCGTGTAGATTAAGCTACAGGTATGCAAATAGCAATTGATGTAAGACCAAGGTAATTTTTTTAGCAAGCTCATTTTATCATCTTCTTTTTTGATTGTTATCTTTTTGCCTAAAGGACAAAGTGCAATCAGTAAAATTTTGTCAGTATTTTTACCTCATTTCCTCTAACATGCCTTACAGGATTCCCTACAGCAAGGTATTGAGAAGTATAACAGAAAAACCTCACAAAATCCTTAGTTGATCCCATTAAGTCTACTTCATCGTCTCTAAGGTATAAAGTGATGACTTACAAAGGCTTACAAATTACTCACTCCATTATTTATTATGTATTACTCCTTACATATGTCATACTATATATTCATTGCAATGTCTCCTAAGCCTTTCCATGTTTAACATGTTTCTCTCAATTTGAATCATTGTTATAACAATATTCTGTAATGAATAATGATAATTTCACTAGAAATGAGAGGAAAAAAACATGCAAATGAGGCCTTAGCCCTCAATTCAGAAGTGTTTGCCCTCCAGGAACTGATTCTTGCTCTATCTCCAAAGAACACTGGCTAATTAGCACTAGAAAGATTCCACTGGAATCAAAGTACTTTTATATTCTTTTTCTCCATTTTTTTTTTAAATTTTCACAGTATTATAGGGGCCACACGTTTTGGTTACATAATTTGGTTTTGTACATTTTAAGTCAAAATTCTAAGTGTGTCCTTCACCAGTTACATGTGAATTTACCCAACCCCTTTTCCCACCTTCCACCTACTTGATTTCTTTGAGGTTTACTTGCATATGTACGCATAAATGTTGATGTACTAGTTCCAATTTAGTATTGAATACATGTAGTGTTTGTTTTTCCATTCTTACCATAATTAAAAGAATGGTCTCAAATTCCCTCCAGGTTATTACAAAAGATATTAGATTACCATTTCTTTTTATGGCTGAGTAATTCGTCATGGTGTACATATACTACATTTTATTAAAGCACTATTTTATTGATAAGTGCTTGTTGTTTCCACATCTTTTCAATTGTAAATTATGCTGCTATACCCTTCAAGTACAAGTGTCTTTTTGATAAAATGGCCTTTTTTTCCTTTTAGTAAATACCTACTATTGGGATACTGGATTAAATGGTAGGTCTACTTTTAGTTCTTTGAGGTATCTCCATACAGCTTTCTATAGAGGTTGTACTAGTTCACAGTCCCACCAACCGTGTCTTGGTGCTCTGTTCTCTCAATGTCCGCAACAGCATCTGTTGCTTTGGAACTTTTTGATGACAAGAGCCTTTCTCACTGAAGTTAGGGGATATCTCTTTGTGGTTTTGATCTACATTTCCCTGATAATTAAAGACGTTGAGCATTTTTCATGTGTTTGTTTGTCATTAGACTATCTCCCTTTGAAAAGTTTCTGTTCATAACTTTTTCCAACTTTTTAATGGCATTGTTTAATTTTTCTCTTAATAGATTGCTTGGGCTCTTTATTCTGGATAGCATAAAATTCATAGCAGATTTATAGCATAAAATATTTTCAGATTTATAGCATAAAAACATTTTCTCTTATTCTATGGGTTGTCTATTCACATACTGATTGTGGTCTTTGGCTGTGCAGAAATTTCTTAATTTGATCAAGTCCCATGTGTTTATTTATTTATTTATTTTTTGCAGTTTTTGATAGTGGGTTGGGTTTTTGAACCTGCCACCTCTGGCATATGGGGCCAGCGATCTACTCCTTTGAGCCACAGGTACCACCCCCATGTGTTTAGTTTTGATGTTGCTATGATTTCTTTTTTCCTTAGGCCAATGTCTTTAAGAGTTTTTCCTTTATTTTCTTCTAGAATTATGATAGCTTTATGCTTAAGTAATCTCCAAACTTCTTTCCAAAAAGGTTGATTAATTTTAATTCTCTATAGATCCTAGTTATCAAACTTTGTCAGATTTCTAACATGCAAAGATCTTTTCCAGAAACCCAATGGAAGTTGTTTTATTTGTTTTAATTGTTGTGTCCTTAGCTGTGCAGAAAATTTTCAGTCTAATAAGTCCCATTATTTTAAGTCCCTTAATGTAAGTCCTAAATTGTTTATTTTTGTTGTTGTTGCAATTGCTACAGAAGTCTTCTTCCCCTAGGCCAATACCCTCAAGATTTTTTCCCATACTTTCTTCTAGGATTTTTATCATTTTGTGTCTTAGATGTAAATCTTTTATCCATCTTGAGTCAATTTTAGTAAGTGGTGGAAGGTGCAGTTCCAGTGTTAATCTTTTACATGTGGTTATCTAGTTCTCCCAGCACCGTTTATTGAATCGGGATTCTTTTCCTTATTGTATGCTTTTGTTGGCTTTATCAAAGATCAGATGGCTCTTAGAGACTGATTTCATCTCTTGGTTTTCTATTTGGCATATGTCCATGTCTTTATTTTTGTGCCAATGATATGCTGTTTTGATCTCTGTGGATTTATGATATAACCTAAAGTGTGGTAGAGGGATATCTTTAGCTTTATTTTTATTTTTAAAAATTGCCTTGGCTATTTGGATTTTTTTTTTTTTGATTTAAACAAAATAAAGAACTGTTTTTTGCAGTTCTACGAAGTATGATTTGGTATTTTAATGGGGATTGCATTGAATCTGTACATTGGTTTGGGTAGTATACACATTTTCACAATGTTGACTCTTCCTAGTTAAGAACATGGAACGCTCTTCCTTTTGTTAATATATTCTGCTATTTCTTTCTTAGGGTTTTATAATTCTCTTTGTAGAGGTGTTTCACCTCTTTTGTTAGTTATATTCTTTGATATTTATTTTCTTTGAAGCTACTGTGAAGAGAATTGTGTCTTTGATTAACTTTTCATCTTGACTGTTATGGGCATATACAAAGGCTACTGATTTGTGGACTTTGATTTTATACCCTGAGACTTTACTATATTTCTTAATCACTTCCAGAAGTCTTGTGGTTGAATCTCTGAATTTTCTAAGTATAAGATCATACCATCAGTAAAGAGTGAGAGTTTGACCTCCTCTGCCCTCATTTGGATGTCCTTTATATATTTCTGTTGTCTGATCACATTGGCTAGAACTTCCAGAATTATGTAGAGTAGTAGTGGTGATAGAGGACAACCTTGTCTGGTTCCAGTTCTAAGTGGAAAAGTTTTCAGTTTTCCTCCATTCAGTATGATTTTAGCTGTGGGTTTGTCATAGATGGCTTCAATAGTTTAAGAAATGTGCCACCTATACCTATATTCTTAAGTGTTCCTGTGAGAAATGATGCTGAATTTTGTCAAGTGCATTCTCTGCATCTACTGAGAGGATTGTATGGTGTTGGGTTTTTGGGGCTTCTATTTATGTGGTGAATTACACTTAGGTATTTGCATATGTTAAATCAGCCTTGCATCCCTGAGATGAAGCCTATTTGATCGTGATGTATAATTTTTTAAATCTGTAGTTGTGATCTATTGGCTAAGATTTTATTCATTATTTTTGCATTGATATTCGTTAATGATTCCGTGCAGTTCTTCTTGTTCATTGAGTCCTTTCCAGGTTTTGGTATCAGGGTGATGTTTGCTTCATAGAATGTGTTG
>CAUYRH010089028.1:0-67942 GCA_963574655.1 Perodicticus potto | reverse complement strand
CCAAACTTGACGGGGGGGCAATTCCTGTTCACACCGCCACCCCTCCCTCCTGCTCGGGCTGCTGCCCGCAGTCAGCCAGCTCGCGAGGAGGAGAGGACTAAACTGCCGGTCGGCCGCAGCTCCCGCTCGGGCCGGGCGAGCAACAAGCGCCTGAGCGTGAGCTAGGGGATTGTAGATCCGGCTCCCGGCTCCCAGGCGGGAGGGCAGCCCGTGGCACTTAAAGAGACAGGCGCTTGCTCCCTCAGCTCACGTCTTTTTCCTCACTGCTTGGAGCCTCCGGGATCCCCGCCCCTGCCCCGCCCACTCGGGCCCGCGGGGCTCCGCCCGGCCACGCCCCCGCGCCGGAGCGGGTTTAAATCTCTCTGGTAAATAATCCACCCGCCGGCTGAGGCTGGCGCTGTGCAGCCGCTGCTCGAAACCCCGGGTCGTGTGAGTGTTTTTCCGAACTGTGGCTCTGAGAAGTTGGAAGGCAAACACTACCTGCCAGCGAAGTGAGCAGAGAGGAAAGAAGAGTTCGGTGTTTGTTTCGTCTCCCTTTGGCCTCTTCTTTCCGGAGTATCTCGAGAGTCTTCAGGGGTTCTCGCCTCTCTCTTGGAATATTTTTTGTCCGAAAGGTCAGAAGAAAGGATATTTTAGCAGGACATCTCGAAAATTGGATCATCTTAGAAGTGTTTTCTTCTGAGTAGTGGGAAGCCTTGGGGCAGAAAAAAAGAATAACAGGAAGGAAACAGTGTAAAACAGAACGAAAGAGTTATTGGCTGGGTCCCTAGACCCGCGTTCTGTTTATTCCTTGTCCCTGGATGTTAGTACAAAGTGCATTTCATAACCTCTGTTGTTGTTTCCAGAGAGTTGCCATTTCCTAGGATGGTGAGAGAATGCATTCAGCACTGGCTGCTTTTCTTCGGGGTGAAGGATGTAGGAATTGCCTAATTGTCCTTAAATTAGAAACAAATTAGCAGAGGCCCCTGGTGGATGTATTTCTTTCCTGTTGACTTAGGGAAGTGACTGGAGACCGGTATTGCCTGTTAACCTCCACCACAAAAGGAGGTTATCGCCATTTCTACTGGTTTCATTTCTTGTACCTACGATGTACGCTACCAAAGTGGATTTTTTTCTTTTTCTTTTTTTTAAATATTGGGTCGAGGTGGGGGTGGAGGTTTGGTGGGCAGCTCCATTTGCAAAGCCAAACTGATGCCCTCACTGCAAGCACGCAGAGTGATTTGTGGGGGATTTAAGGATGCAACTCCACCCCTATACCCTCTTTTTCTATCACGTTGTTTTGACTAATTTTTTCCACGTAACACTATTATTTATTCAATGTGTATACCAACCAGTGGAAACAAGAATATACTAACATTACTGTGCTCGTTTCTAGTTTGAGGAAAAAAAAATCAATCTACTTATGTGCTTTTGAGTCTGAACAATCAATATTGTCAGGGCTGTGATGGAAGCTAGTCCTTCAGCATATCTAAGATCGCACTATGTTAGACTGAAATAAAACTTCTCTATCCCCTGAAGATTCTACTAAAATAATTTCAGACTGCCCTCAGGCACATGGACCAGATCAGTGCCTATCCCTTTGGAAATTTTGATGACTCTTGGTCGGGGCTGCAGTTACATTGATGTTATGTGTTATCACCTTATGAACTCCATTTTATAGAGAAGAGTTAGTCTTAGACAATGACCAGTCATCTCATGTCTGTCACACTGGAAACCTCTGCTTTTGTCAGATGTGTTACACTACCTTGTCTTGAAGTGCTACTGGGAAAGATGGCTGGGATGGGAAAATCCAGAAGACATGGGCTTTTTTTGTTTTTGTTTTTTTTTAGGCAGTCCTTGCTTCCTAAAGTTTTATTTTAATTTTAAATGAAAATGAAAAAAAAAATAGGATTACACTGAAAATTAACATCAATATCTGGAGAATTACACGTTAGGAAAATCCAACAAGAAATACATACCTCAGACGGCGCCTGTGGCACAAAGGAGTAGGGCACCAGCCCCATATGCGGGAGGTGGTTGTTTCAAACCTGGCCCTCGCCAAAAACTGCAAAGAAAAAGAAACCCATATCTTTCAGTTGCTTTTCTGGCACTCTTTAACAGCTTTCTAAGGAGGGGATTCAGGAACTGTAATACTTGTGGAGATTCTCATCTGTGGGTTTTAGGATTTTCCTTTTTATTTATTTATTTATTTTTTTAGAGACAGAGCCTCACTTTATCGCCCTCAGTAGAGTGTGGTGGCATCACACAGCTCACAGCAACCTCCAACTCCTGGGCTTAGGCGATTCTATTGCCTCAGCCTCCCTAGTAGCTGGGTCTACAGGTGCCCGCCACAATGCCTGACTATTTCTTTGTTGCAGTTTGGCCAGGGCCGGGTTTGAACCCCTCACCCTCAGTATATGGGGCCAGCGCCCTACTCCCTGAGTCACAGGCGCTGCCCTAGGATTTTCTTATCTGCCATATTCACCACCCATCCTGGAGCAAGACAAAGAAAATCTGCCTTGGATCCTTTCTAACACTGAGCATCTTGAAGAGTTCATCTTTAGTGATGTCAGGTAAAATATAAGCATACTTCTTGGCAAGTTCAAACCTTGCTTCAGAAAATTTGGCAGGGTCTGCCAGGTAACCACAATTCTTTGTCTCAGTGTAATAGGGTACCAGCACTTCAGGTGGAAGCATTCGTTTTGGAATAGACTGTCCATGAAGAAAGAATGGAATAGGTTTGCATAGAACTTCCAGACTCCTGGGATCATAGAAGGCTGTAGTAACGACATCACTAAAGATGAACTCTTCAAGATGCTCAGTGTTCGAAAGGATCCAAGGCAGATTTTCTTTGTCTTACTCCAGGATGGGTGGTGAACATGGCAGATAAGAAAATCCTAGGGCGGTGCCCGTGGCTCAGTGAGTAGAGTGCCAGCCCCATATACTGAGGGTGATTGTTTTCAATTGCAGCAATAGCTAGTTCTGAAGCCAACTATACTACAATATTAACTTTTGCCTTAAAGGTGTCAGCACCTTCCTCCACCAGCTGGACACCATAATCCCTTTTATGAGGCTGAATGGTCACACCTCTCCCATTGACAAGCTGGGTTAAGTCAATAGGTTGAGTAGGATCAACTCAACCCAAGTCAATAAGATATTGCAGTCTGTTGAGACTCAGAGGCTAATACTGGTGTCTGAAGCTATGTCTTTCATTAAACCCATACTTTGGTATTCAGATGAAAAATGGAGTCTGGCCTCCCTCAAAGCCCAGGCCGGCCAGGTTGCTCTCTGCCTTTCTCCTTTATGGCCTTTGCTGTGCTTTCTACCTCTTTGCTGACCTCCTGGTGGTCTCTCTGGTTTCCTGGAGCCAGGATTCAGCTTCAAGTTGGACAGGCTTACATGAGGCAGGGCCCAGAGCAAATCCAGGGCCCTGGCCCTACCGCCCTGCACTGGACCTGCCATGACCGGCAGAGCCAACAATTTTCAAGGGCTCCCAGAACTGACTAGGAGACTTCTTTCTCTTACCAGGAAACCTTTTACTACCAGCATTCTGAGTCAAAGATCTAATGGGTGAGGAAATGATGCCTAATTGTCTAGCCGTTTCTCCTGTTATCTCAGTGAGCTTTATTAGTGGCTCACAACATCATTTTTTTTTTTTTTTTTGAGACAGAGTTTCATTCTTTTACCCAGACTAGAGTGCCATGGCATCAGCCTAGCTCATTGCAACCTCCAACTTTTGGTTTCAAGCAATCCTCCTGTCTCAAGTAGCTAGGACTGCAGGTGCCCACCATGATGCCAGGCTAATTTTTCTGTTTCTAATAGAGACAGGGTCTTACTCTGGTCTCGACTCCTGAGCTCAAATGATCCTCCCACCTCAGCCTCCCAGAGTGCTAGGATCACAAGCATGAGCATGGTATCTGGCCTCAACAATATTTCGTGAACTGACAAACTATAAATTTTCAGAGAGAACAGGTCCAGAGTCATCTTCATAGCTGACAAGTAAGTAAGCAGACTCGATGCCTTTTGAGAGTTGGTCTCTGGTATAGATTTTTCCATTAATGCCTGTCTAGGCAACCTCCATCTGGTCATCTAGACCAGCAATACCCAACCTTTTTGGCACTAGCAACAAATTTCATGGAAGAGAATTTTTCCATGAACCCAGGGTGAGAGTGGGTGGGGGGCTGAGACAGGAGGCTGAGCCCAGGTGGTGATTGAATGATAGTTCTTATCAGACCCCCTATCAACTGATACTGGTCTGTGAATCAGAGCTTGGGGCCTACAGACCTAGAGCACTTGGTCAGAGGTTGCAAAATAGTTCCCAAACATGCTTTACTCATCTCAAAGAGTTATTTAAAACATCAAAGTCAGTTGTCAACCACTTGAAAACTTGGGAAGTCTCATACAAAAATTCAGAAGTCCAGCGTTACTTGAAAAATATAAAGATATGAGGCTTCCAGGCCCTGTTCCAGGATGGCAATAAAAAGCTGGCATGGAATGTAGTTCCCTTGTAGGTGAAATGTATTGTCCACTTTGCCCCAGTTCTGGTCTTGCCCTCATATCTGGGTCCCTTGCTTGGCCCTAGAGCTCTCTGTGGGCCACCTTTGCCATTCAGTATCTATACTACACATTTTATTACTGTATTATATGTAACTCAGCATCTGATCTTACACTATCTAATATTATTCTCTGATTCACATGTTTAAAATATTATTTCTTTGGTAGAACTTAATTCAAAATATATTTCTTGAAGACATACTCAGGGGCTGCTAGTCTTATTCACTGAGCATTCATTCTACAAATACCACAGGCACTGTACTAGATTTACTAGATGTCCCCTGGGAACTCAACATAGTGAGGAGGACAGAGAAATAAATAGATTCTTTAGGACACTGTGACATGTCCTACAAGAAGAAGAAATAGAGAATGCTAAGGGAGAGAGGAAAAGTTTCAAGGCATGTGGATACAAAGGTGAATAATGATAAAGTGGCGGCCATCAGGGACATTGGACTCGTGGGGTAAACACAACTCTAAAATTAATAATTATAACTCCCACTGAGTGAGCTCTTCATCCTTTTATAAAGGAGAATAAAAAGAAAGGCCATGACTTCTCCCAGCTGGTAAGTGGTACAATCACACAAATCTGCTTTACTTCCAGGTCAATGTGTTAAACCTCTTGTTTTAAATCAAAACAAACAATTCTTTACTATTCAACAAATATTTGAGTGTCTGGGTTTACTGGGCTCCAAGGATACAGCCATGGATGTAGCAGGCGAAGTCCCCGTTTTCATGGTATTTACAGCTGGGAGAAGGCAAGTGATAAATAAGTAAATAAATGAGAATATGAGAGAGAGAGAGAGAGCATCTGAAGAAAATAAAACAGGGTGATGGGGCTGAATAACTTGGAGTAAGGAGAGGGTGGGGTGGCCTATGGCCTCCTGTGCATAAGATGGTCAGGAAAGGACTCCTAAGGAAGTTGGATTTGAGCTGAGCCTCAAGAGATGAGAAAGAGCCAGGCCTGGTATTCTCTCCAGCAGAGGGGAGAGACCAAGAGCAAAAGCCAGAGGTGAGAAGGAATTTGGAGTATTTAGGAAAAATGAAAAAAACAAATAGCTGCAACCAGAGCAGAGGGAGAGGGGCTGTGATAGGAGGTGCAGGTACCAAGGGCGGGGGCAAACCTTTGGGGTTTAAAGGTGTCCCTGTGGCTTCCCTATACAAAGAGGGTTGTAGGAGTGAGGAAAGAAGCAGGTCCCACCGAGGGCTGGGCTGTGAGGAAGAACGACATTCCAGGCAGATGAAGCCTGTAAAGCAAAGAACACAGCTTGTGCAACCTCCCCCAAGAGCAGCCGTTCAATAAAGAAATGTTAGTTGGATTTGAATTCTCAGCCATACTGCAGCTTCATCCCCCCAACAGTGACCCAAGTGTCACATCCCACACACCTCCTCCGAGGAGGCACTCGATAAAAACAAGTTGTGTTGAATGCCAGTTACTCACTCTCACAGTATTCCTGTCTGGACCAGTGGGGAATAATTGAGAATTGACGTTTCTGCCTGACAAGGCATTGGCCTTGACTCTGCAGGTATGGCAGAGATCTCGGTTGCAATGGCTTGCTCCAAGAATGTACAAAACAGGAGCACAAGGGCAGAATTATCTGATTAGGCAATCTGGAACTCTGCCTGCTCCCCAGGCTGGGCCCCAGGTGCATGGCAGGAGCACAGAGCTGAGGGAGTTTGCTGGAAAACAGGTTCCTCCTTACCCTGGGACACTCCCCAGGCTTATGTGCACCTGTTTATTCTCTGCTGGGGTTTTCCTGTGACCTTTCCAGGTGAGCAGTAGCAAATGGGACCAGATGACTTGGGGTGGAGTGCCATTAGTCAGGTGCATACCATGGAGATGAGGCTTCTCCACTCTAGGATTAATTTTCCAGTCTCTGAAGTGAGGCTGATGTTCCTGTTTGCCTCACTTGTAAGTCTTCAGGTGAGACCCTTTATATGGAAGCCCCTTGTTAATCCTAAGGGCCATGGAGATGTCAGACCTTATTTATACCCTGTGTAAGAGCTAAGTAAAGATTACAATATAGGGAATAAAAAGATAAGCATTTATTGTGGACTTCATCTTGCTAAGTCTCTATTCCAAGCTTATTGTTTACATTTCCTAGATAAGAATACGAAGACTCAGGGAGGTCAATATGAACCTTACTCATTGTAAGGGGAGAGGCTGGATTTAAATCCAGACCTGGCTGGCTCCTCATCTGCTTTTCACACTGTGCCAAACAGCCTTCTTGGAGCACCAGCATCTGTTTGCTCAGCCAGAAACTGGCATTTTTAAGTGACCAGCTTATCCCAGCTTGCCCCGGACTTTCCTGGTTTTACACTGAATGCCTCGTAGTTTAGGCAAACCGGAAACCTATTTGGGTGACTCCCTGTTGTGGTCATTGCCCTCTGAGCTAAAGGCTGTCAGGGTGGGGCTGAGGATGTTGCCAGGATGGAACAGGGAAGGGGGGGAGGAGAATCAGGTGTTTCAGTCCAGACCTCACTGTCATGAGTTTATACACACAGCAGTAGCTGCGTAAACAGGGCCATTCAATAAAAGGGACCATAAATGTTGTAGCCTAATTTTATCATTCTTCTTTTATTTATTTAAATCAGACTTTTTACCTTAGGTGAGGGCCTGTCTTACCTTTGCAAGTGGCAGGCCTGGGCTGTTCTTAACCTTCCAGATTGCCTATCTTTGACTTTAAAACCTGCATAAAGAGTTTTATACTCTGGCCCAATTATTACTCGACCTTCAGGTTAAGGAAGGAAGCCCAGAGGCTGCTGAATGACGTCCTTTCCCTAGGCTTCTGTATTTTATTTGCTCAGATCACCAGAGCAGGCTCTCTGAAGCAGGCTGCACAAGAACCAGTCTACCCTGTGGCTGAGGATGATAAACAGGTACCTTGAGAAAGGGGTTGGGGCTGGAGCCCTCCCCAAACTATCAGCTTTCTGAGCATTAATCCTGCAGCTAAATTGTCTGTGAGGAAGCTTTTAATCCTTCCCAGGAAGAGAGTGCAGGGGTGAGAAGACACCAAGGCCCATTTCTCCTGGAGCCCCACTGCTTTAGGAGGTCCCTGACATCATATTGTTAATGTTGAGCCAGAGTTTGATTTGTGTTTGGGAGTCTGAGCTTGTAGCCGGGCTCCTGCAGAAACCTCATGAAAGATGCATTTCACCAGGCAGTTCCAGGGGAGAGACCAGCTTAAATTACAGCTCTACAAATCCAAATACTGGCATATCTGCAAATCCAAATGTGGGGACTTAAAAAAATCTAAATTCTAAGAATCTTATTTTGCACTTCTTGTGTGAGAAGGGGAAGATGAGATATTTGGACAGGAAACAAGGCTGTCAATGATGAGAGAAGCTCCGGCAAGAGCAAACCCAACCTTCTTTTCTTTCCATGGGCACTCTTCATGCTTCTAGGGAAGAAAGCTCCAGAAAGAGAGAGGGAGACCAGAATTTTTTTGGCATGGTTTTCTGCAGGAGAGGTTGCCTTACCTAGCATGTAAGGCATAGGGCTCAACAAATCTAGATGGTCAATTCCTTTTTTGTTTTTTGGGACAGAGTCTCACTATGTCCCCCTCGGAAGAGTGCCGTGGCATCACAGCTCACAGTAACCTCCAACTCTTGGGCTTAAGCAATTCTCTTCCCTCAGCCTCCCAAGTAGCTGGGATTACAGGCTCCCTCCTCAACGTTCAGTTATTTTTTGTTGCAGATGTCATTGTTGTTTAGCCGTCCTGGGCCAGGTTCGAACCCGCCACCCTCAGTGTATGTGGCTGGCGCTGTAACCACTGTGCTGGGGCGCTGAGCCTAAATGGTCAATTCCTATCTGCTTCTTCCAAACTCCTTCTAGTCCTGGGACTAAAGGATCCCCATGGATTACTCACCCCACAATACTCTTCTCACAGCATGGCAGCCCCAGGGATATTGTGAGACTGAACTAAGTCAGGTCACGTCTGTGCTCCAAACCCTGCCGTGATTCCCTATCTCCTGTGAAGGGCCTACGGTAGTTACTGAGCAGGGCCTACAGAAGTCCTTACAGTAGTTCCTGAGACCCCTTCTGGTCTGCCTCCCCAGTTCCCTCTCTGGATCCGCCCCCTCCCCCCACCCCCGCACACACACACTTGCTCTTTCTCCCCCATGGCTGTTCCTTCGGCCTGGAAGACTCCCCCAGATATCTTCATAGAATACTCCTTTACATCTTGACCCAAATGTTAGCTTCTTGGTGAGCCTTCCTGGCAACCTTATTTCAAATTTCAAATGTCTTCCTGTATATATATACCTTATCTCCTTTTCTGCCCTACAGTCTGTCACATTCCACTCACTTATCACCCTTGAGTATTCTGTATCATTTGCTAAATTATTTCTGTTCATTGTCTCTCCTAAGGAGACCTCTGTGGAGTCAGGGGTTTTCATTTTATTCACTGAGGAATCCTTGTGTCCTAGAATAGTGTACTTCACACTTGCTTAGCCCAATACCTTATATTTAAATGAATAAATGAAAGAGCTTTTTGGCTCTGTGCCTGTGGCTCAAGTGGCTAAGGCGCCAGCCATGTACACCTGAGCTAGTGGGTTCCAATCCAGCCCAGGCCTGCCAAACAACAATGACGGCTGCGACCAAAAAATGGCCGGGTGTTGTGGTGGGCACCTGTAGTCCTAGCTACTTGGGAGGTGGAGGTAGGAGACTCGCTTGAGCCCAGGAATTGGAGGTTGCTGTGAGCTGTGATGTCACAGCACTTTATCCAGGGTGACAGCTTGAGACTCTGTCTCAAAAAAAAAAAAAAAAAAAAATGAAAGGGCTTTTTATGGGCCATCTCTATATCCTCACAATAGTGTTATTGGTATAGGATTGTTCTACATTTACAGATGAAAAAATTAATTCTAAAATTTACTAAATGCCTATGATGTGCCAGCACTGTAGACTAGGCACTAGAGTTCCTGGCTGGGGGCCAGTTAAGAAATTTGGCCCAGGTAACACAGCTATGTTCACCAAGAAATGACAACTGTGTGCAGTCCAACATGGTAGGCACTAGTCATGTGTGGCTATTGAGCAAACATTTGCAATATAGTCTGAACTGAAATGTGTTATAATGTAAAATGATGCACACTGATTTTCAAGACTTAATACAAAGAAAGTAAAGTGTCTTGCTAATTTTTTCATAATGGTTACATTTTGAAATGACAGTATTTTGGTTTCTGTTAGGTTAAATAGAATATATTATTCATATCAATATCACCTAAGCCTTTTCGCTCTTTAAAAATGTGGCCATTAAAAAAATTGAATTACATGTGTGACTTGCATTTGGGCTTGCATTAGATTTCTATTGGACAGTACTCTTCCATCAATTTCCATTCTGCCTCACATCTCTGTCTTCAAGGACATTGCCTCTTGGACTCTTGACAGTAAGGGGTCAGTAACCTTGTCTTTCCCATAAGAGCAAAGACATGCAGAATGTATCAACAAGTCTCAAAGCTCTTACTATACCTGTCTTAGTTCAGGCTGTTATAATAAGGAATGATAGACTGGGTGGCATAAAAACAACATAAATTAATCTCTCTCAGTTCTAGAGAGTCAACGTCTGAGACCAGCGTGGTTGGGTACCCGTGAAGGCCCTGTTCTGGGATTGCGAACTGTCATCCTCTGGTTGTATCCTCATGTGGCAGAAAGGGCAAGAGAGCTTTCTGGAGTCCTTTTTATAGGGGCTCTAATTCCATTTAGGGGTGCTTCACCCTTATGACCTAACCAACTCCTGAAGGCCTTATCTTCAGATATCATCATATGTGGCAGGGGTTGGTAGGATTACACACACGAATTTGGATGGGACACAAACATTTAGTCCATAACAATACCTAAAGAATGAATGTCTCTCTCCAGAAAGCAATCCAACTAGAATGAGAAGCAAAAAGGAAATGAAGGGAGTGGAAGTGGGCTCTAGGGAAGATGGATCATAGCCCCTTCTAAGTAAAGCAGGTGGCCCTCTGCACCAACTTAGGAGGAGTTGGGTCTGTGAAGAAGAAATTCTTGGTGTAAGAGACCTGAATGAGGCTGAATGCTGTAAATCAGGGATTCACCCTTGACATAGCTGAGTAGCCTTCTCAGGGCCATCAGCTGCCTAGATGGGCGCTCTTGTAGAAAATTCAAATTGACCTGATAACTACATTTCTTTTTGTTAAACCATAAGCCAGGTGGTCTGGTTTTATGTATATAACTCTGCGGGCTGGCTTAGTGTGAGCCTCTACTTTTAGTGTGTTGACACAGTTGGGTTTCTGAGTCTTGAAGCTTAAGAAGCATACTTCCATTGATAGAGAATTCACAGAAGTGTTAATAAATAGAAGCAGCTGATATTTGTTGAGCGCTTACAGAACTCAGCACCATTCTAGGAGATTTATATGTATCCATTCATCCAATCATTACCTGTGATGTAGGAACCATTATCGTTACCCTCATTTTATAAATGAGAGGATAGGCACAGATGAAACGTAAGCATCTTGCCCATGGTCACACAGCTAGTGATCTGCAGAGCCAAGGGTCAGACCAGGCAGTGCCATGGAGTGGGGATAACCGCTGACCACACACCCAGTCCGGACACTAACCCTGTGGCTGGGTTCCTTTGTCTTCATACCCACATGTCTCTTCGACCCATCTGTGGATGATGAAGCCATCATCTGCCTTCCTGAATGCAGAAGCCATCATTTCTGCATTCATTCACGAGCCTGACTTGTCACTATCCTTCTAGCCTCTTCTCTCGTTATTTTCCCAGTTGCCTAATCTGCCCAACCTCACGGGTTCTTGGGGTCCTGTCCACACAAAGCTTGTGATAGCCTCAGCCAGCTGTGACTGGCCTCTGAACCGAAATCCTCTTCATCCCTCTCTTCCAAAGCTGAATACTTTGCATTCCTTGTGCTCAGTGTAAGTCCTTGGGGTTGAGGGAGCTGTGATAACAAACTGGTCAGCCTCCCACTTTCCCTCAGCCCTCATTCATAACACTGCTCACGAGAGCGATTTCATTGCTCATGTCCTGCCGTTGTTGGCCTCACTAGAAGCCCAGGCTTTGATGCTTCGGTGTCGCTCCCTCGCATCCAGTGCAGCAGCCTCCGCACAGGAGATGCTTAACAATCACATGGTGAGTAACTGTACCCTTCTTCCAGCAAGCCCAATATTCTTATTTGGGGGTGTCCAGAGAACCTCTCCTTCAAAAGGTGGTTTTGACTTTCAAGTATGTGCTCAAGTTTGCAAAACTAAGGTGTTAAATGGAACCAGGAGGAAGCTGACAGAGCCAACTTAAGTATGGGTCAAGGAGCAGGAAACCTGAGAAGAGGTAAACAGCAAGGGCCTGAGAAGAACAAATATCAAGGAAAGCTTTTGCTAAAGCTGGGCCGTGTCTGTGCTCAGTGGGTAGGGCCCCAGCCCCACATACTGAGGGTGGCGGGTTTGAAACTGACCCTGGCCAAACTGCAACAAAAAAATAGCCAGGCATTGTGGCAGGTGCCTGTAGTCCCAGCTACTCAGGAGGCTGAGGTGAGAGAATCACCTAAGCCCAGGAGTTGAAAGTTGCTGTGAGCTGTGATGCCATGGCACTCTACCTAGGGTGACAACGTGAGACTCTGTCTCTAAAAAAAAAAAGAGAGATTTTGCTAAAGCTGATTGCCGGTGAACGCTCTGATGACTGCAGAGGTGAAGGGTAAACTTCTCACTTTACATGACCAGGACTTCCTTTTGGTCTAAGGAGAGGGCCCGGCTATGGGCCCTGCGGTTGAGGCTGAATGTATTCCATGGCCCACTACAACTCAGCTGAGGCTGGCAACCCAGTTCCTGAAATCCACGGTGGACAGGTGGGTACCCTACTCCCTGCTTCCTGCTCAGTTGCTGCATGCATAAGACTACAACTCCATCCCTGTCCAGTCCTCCCACTAGCACTCAGTAGATGTGCAGGAAGCATTTTTGAAGTAATACATTCATGAGTGCATAGAATGAGACTTTTGTCTTAGGGGCATAAAAAGCAGATGGGGATGCCAGACAAAGGGAATTTAGAATCTGAGCCAAAAGTACAAGTATAAAAGCTGTATATACTTAGCATTTGCAAATCAGAGTGGCTGTAACCCCTCTGTAGATAGCTATAAATCAATGAAAAGACGAAACCTTTCTTTGAGACGGTAGCAGGATTTACTGTGCACCAGATACTACGTTACCTGGTTCATCCTCCCTGAACCTTAATGGGCAGGTTCTGTTATTCTTCTCATACCCATTTTATAGCTGGGAAAAATGAAAAATGGAGGAATTTGTCCTCCTCCAGAGCTGGCAAGTCAGCCAGCTGACACGGTGTGGGCCTGGCGAGTCTGAGTCCAAGCCCAGTGCATACATGGCACCTTCACATTTAGGCCACAGTTTGTACCACTGACATCACAAATAACAATGGGAAGGAGCTTCTTGTCAAAGCGGAATGTAGCCCTTTTCTTTTCCTCTTCCTCCTTCTCTGACTGGGGCTTTCTTCACCCAGAATATCCAGCCCAAGGGTTTCAGATGGAAGCTAAAAATTTAGCACACCTGTACAGATTCCAGAAATAGAACACTGGAAGATGGCCCCAGTGAGAAAAGAAATCTGAACTTTCTTTGTAAGAATAGCTCAGAGTGGGGTGGAGGGGAAATTACTTGGGGATCCTGACTAATCTGACACATGAATACATTGCCCTAGGGTCTGAGCCATTAGAATATTGGGGGCATACCAATGAAAATAAATAAATCGGATTTCAGGATAATATACTGTATCACTACAACCCTGTGGGCACCAAGGCACAACACTGCCCTGGGCATGAAGTTTTCTTCCAGTTTGAATAGACCAAAAATTTTCCAACTCCTATCAGACAAATTTCCCTCCCCTAGTGATTTATAAATTTCTGCCCAAATTGTTGGGGCTAGCTCAATGTTTACCCAGCCATCCTCAGCCCTTGTTCTTCCATTGCCCACAGCCCCAGGGCCTCCAGCCTCCCAAATCATTATGGAAATAACTTAGGGTCTCACCCTAATAGGGATACACTAGGAATACACCCACTGGAAAGTCTCTAGTTAACTGGATTTCTTTTTAAACGGAAGGTTAAATAAAAACTGCCTTGTTGCATCCCTTATTATTGAAAATCTTTCTAAAATATCTCAGTTCACTTCACCTGCATAGCTTTCTGGAGCAGAATGAAAATAATTATGTTTTTCTTGATGATTAGGCATCTCACAGTGCCATGGGGCTTTATTCTGCCTGTTGGTTGGGATTAAAATTTAACTGTACTTGTAGACTTTTGTGAGAAATTGGGCTCTAACTGTTCTGAGATGAGGAGGAAATTTATCTCATTTTGTTGGGAGAAGTGTAGCCCCTTACCGCCTTGGTGCCTTGCAGTCAGAAGCTTATTCTTGAAAATCCAGATAAAATCAATGAATGTTTCATATTAATTTATTTCTTGCAGTTTTTTTTTCCTTGTGATAATTGTGTCTGCCTTTTATTGATTACTGGCGATTGCTGCGGGCATTGCTAAGCACTCTGCACGGCACATGGGTCCAACTGAGGTGCCACGCGGTGAGTGGCGCTCAGGGGGTAGGTGCTGTATCCATTCTGCAGGTGCAGAAATAGAACCTCAGAGAGGTAGAGTGACTTGTCTGAGACGTGCAGAAGCTGGAAAGTGACAAACCAGAATTCACCTAACTTGAGGGGTCTTCCTCTGATGGGGCTAGATAGGTACGGGCACCCCCTAACATCCTGAAAAATGGAAGCTTTAAGAAGCGGGAATTGAGGTGGGACATGCAGGCAAACACACATGTGTTGGCCTTAAATTGTCCATCTGGGACTGAGGGAGTCCATCTGTAGTTTTAGAGAAGCGATTTTCAAATTACCTGTGGGGATGAACAAGGGCTTGTTGTTTGTTTGTTTCTGAGATAGAGTCTCAAGCTGTTCCCCTGGGTAGAGGGCTGTGGCATCATAGCTCACAGCAACCTCCAATCTTGGGCTCACATGATCCTCTTGCCTCAGTTTTTCTATTTTTAGTAGAGACAGGGTCAAGCTTTTTGCTCAGGTTGGTCACAAACCCTTGAGCTCAAGCTATCCACCCACCCCAGCCTCCCGAGTGCTAGGATTACAGGTGTGAGCCATCACGCCTGACTGTTTCTTTCATTTCGTTTGTTTGTTTTTGAGATAGAGTCTTCCTCTGTTGCTCTGGGTAGAGTGCTGTGGTGTCATATCTCACAGCAATCTCAAACTCTTGGGTTCGAGCCATACCCTCAGCCTCCCAAGCAGCTGGGACTATAGACATTTTTGTTTGTTTTTGAGACAGAGACTCACCTGAGCTAAAGTGCCATTCATTGTCTCTGCCTAGTTTACCTCTGACTCCTGGATGATCCTCCCACGGTGGCCTCCCGGAGCACTAGGATTACAGGCAGGACTATCACTGTTTGTTTTATTTGTTTAATAATGACCAACATTTTGTGGACTGATGCCCTTATGAAATACCACGCATATAGATTACTAGAGGAATGAAGCTAAATAAATAAATAAGATGATCTGAACATTTGTGTCCCTCCAGAATGCTGAAATCTAATCCCCAACATGATGGTGTTAGGAAGCAGGGCTTTGGGGAAGCTCAAGAGGGTGGAGCTTTCATGAAGGAAATTAGTGCCCCTTTATTTTCATTTTTATTTTTTGTAGTGCCCGTTTAAAAGAGGTCTTTGAGAGCTGCCTAGTACATTCACCATGTGAAGACAGGCTGAGAGGTCACTGTCAGTGAACCAGGAAGCAGGCTCACACCAGACCTGAAATCTGCCAGCACCTTGACCTTGCACTTCCCAGTCTCCATAACTGAGAGGAATAAATTTTTTTATGAGCCACCCAGTTCATGGTATTGCATTATAATGGCACGGATCGACTGAGACAGAGCCTCAGTTGGTTTGTTGCTGATATTGTTGTTTAGATTTAACAGACATACAGTAACTGTCAAATTGTTATAAAACGCCTAGACGCTCATTCTCAGTGTCTGTCCTTCAATGTGGATGGGTGATAAACAGCTGGTGGCGCAATGGATGTGCTCCCGCTCCACTGGCTCTCTGATACGGCCCTCCAATCAGCAGTCTGGGCCCCTGGGAGCTTGTTGTAATCCTCAACAGCCCGCTAAAACAGAGTCTGCATTTTAACAAGATATCCGGGTGATTCTTGTGCATGTTAAAGCCTGGGAAGCACTGATTTAGAATGTAGGCTCTGAAGTCTGACCACATTTTTCAGTCCTGCTCCTTCTCTTACTTCTGTGCAATATTAGGCAACTCACTTGATCTCTCTGTGCTTCAGTTCCTAGCTTTCGTTTTGTCTGTTTGTTTTTTGCTTTGAGAAAGGGTCTCACTTTGTTGCTTGGGCTCCAGTGTAGTGGCATCAACATAGCTCACTGCAACCTCATAGCTCACCACAACCTAGGCTCAAGCAACACTCCTATCTCAGCCTCCTGAGTAGCTGGACTGTAGGCATGCACCACTGTGCTAGGCTAATTTTTTTATTTTTAATAGAGGCTGGGTCTCCCTCTAGCTCAGGCTGGTCCCAAACCCCTGGCCTCGAGTAATCCTCCTACTTTCTCCTGCCAGGCATGAGCCACCACATCCAGCTCAGGTCCTAGTTTTAACAGCACTAATCTCTCTGGGATATTATGAGCCTTCAAGGTAATGACCTGGATGGTTGACTGTAGTTGAGAGCACTCTGTGTGCTTGGCCCATGGTAAGGGCTTTATAGCTATTGTTGTTTTGTTAATGATTTCTTAAAATAAAATTTATTATTTCTAAGCATCCTTGTTGTCTTTTGAGGCCTAGGCACCCAGACCAAAGATGCTTACTCTGATGGTTGAATTATCTGTTAGCTTTACAGAGGGTTTTCCCTTCCTCTGCCTGAAGCTCATCATTTGGCACTGACGCTACTGATGCCATTGAAAACCCACCTGGACAGGTTTCTTACTTCACTTAGAATCGTGTCTTTGTGATAACCGTTATGAACAAGGTCGACATGAACTCCTGAAAGATGGTAAATTCTGGTTTCCCGGGCTGACCCAGACACACCTCCCCTGGCTCTTGGGGTCTTCTTGCTGACAGATGGAACCACTGCAGTTCAGCAGAGAGAGAGATACCCCTGGATATTGGGGTGTTTGTGACAGCAGTGACTCTGGCATTCTTAGTTCTCTCATTGTCTCTACAGAGGAAAGCCATTCGTCCTCTACTGAGACTGATGATTCTGTGAGCCTAGGGCCAGGAAACAGCTGTAACAAAAGTGAATAGTCAGCCAAGTAGAGTTTGCTGGAGATTTACAGAGAAACCTACCTACAGACACAGAGCTGTTGGATTTATAATAAGGGCTGGATAATTTGTTCTTGTGTGCTAAGATAAGGGTAAACAAATTTCATGCTGTGATGTAAGCCCCTATCTGCAGAAGTCAGGAAAGATTCCCTGCCCTGTTGCTGAATTGCTGGCTTGGCAAATTATCCCCAGAGGCTTATTTCTTAGAGACTTCGTTCAGAGTGCACACTGGGGTCCAAGTGTTAAAGGTGGAGGGATGTGCCTGGGTACAGAGGAAGGAAACTCTTGCATTCTGGTATAAATGTATTCATGATCTATGTATATGTGTGTGTGAGTGCCACAGTAGGAAAGAGAATAACTTTGTAAAGCACCCCCTTTTATAATGTCTGAGTCTTTTAATCATGACTACAGTGTATTTTTTTTTTTTTTTTTTGAGACAGAGCCTCAAGCTGTCACCCTGGATAGAGTGCCATGGCATCACAGCTCACAGCAACCTCCAACTCCTGGGCTCAAGCGCGTCTCCTGCCTCCGCCTCCCAAGTAGCTGGGACCGCAGGCGCCCGCCACAACGCCCGGCCATTTTTTGGCTGCGGCCGTCATTGTTGTTTGGCGGGCCTGGGTTGGATTCGAACCCGCCAGCTCAGGTGTACATGGCTGGCGCCTTAGCCCGTTGAGCCACAGGCGCCAAGCCATGACTACAGTGTATTTACGACATAGTTAAAGTCTGTTTTATGGCTAAGTGGATAGAAGTAGACTGATGGAGGCAGGAGGATAGAAGTGCTGTCCTGCCTGAGGTGGTCACTCCCCAACCCAAGGCAGGAAAGCCTAAATCAGTCATTGGGAAGTGGTGTGTCAGCAATTTCAATAAATCATCTTAGAAGCAAAAGAGGCTTTTCCTCCTGTGACCTGAGGTCACAGTCTCTAGTCATCATACCTGGACTTAGGGAACTTACTTTCAAGTTTTGAAACTGAGATGGCTGCATACACTAGACATTTGTTGCTATGGCTGCAGACCTTCGAAGCAGACTTTATGAAGGGAACTGGCCAACATTATTTCGTTCCTGCGCTGGGCCTGACATGGATAGGCCACTTTGTAGGTCTCATCTGATTCGATTTTTTTTTTTATTATTATTAAATCAAATACACATAGATCATGAATACATTTATACAAATATGGGGTAGAGTGTGTTGATTTTTTTTTTATAGAATCTGACGTGGTTACATCAAACCAATCAACATAGCTTTGACCTCATTTACTTGATTATTGTGTTAAGACACTTACGTTCTACACTTGACAGATTTAATTTGTACCTTTGCAATATGCTCCATAGGTGTGGTCCTGCCTTTTACCTTCCCTCTATCAAGCCTCCCCCCTCTCTTCCCACTCCATTTCTCTCCCTCACCCTGGGCTATAGTTGTGTTCTATCTTTCATAACAAAGTGTGAGTAAATATAAGTAGGTTTCATAGAAGTACATTGGATACTTTTTCCTCCATTCTTGAGATACTTTACTCAGGAGAATATGTTCCAGGTTCCTCCATGTAAACATAAAAGAGGTAAAGGCTCCATCTTTTTAAGGCTGCATAGTATTCCATAGTATATATATACCACAATTCATTAATCCATTCATGGATTAATGGGCACTTGAGCTTCTTCTATGACTTGCTATTATGAATTGAGCTGCAATGATCTTATTTGATTCTTAAACAATCCCACCAAAACTACCCTAAGGTGTTGGGGATTAATCAACTGGCCCAAAATCTCACAGCTAATAAGGCAGAATCACAAGATATCAGGTTCTCTTTGTCTCCAAAAATGGGCTCTACTCAGTACTGAACCAATACTGCCTAAAAGAGAAGGAACTAGAGCTCAACTGCCTACCAGAAATTGGCAAATAATTGTCTTAGGGCAGTGGCTCTCCAACACTGGCTGCATAAGAATCACCTTAGTAAAACACACACTGCTAACCCTGTCCCCAAGTTTCTGATTCAATAGGTTGGGGAGGGCAATGACTTGCATTTCTACCAAGTTATCAGGTGGCACTGTTGCTTCTGGCAGGAAAATACACTTTGATAACCACCGTCTTAAGAGATTAGAGTAGGGGCTAACAAAGCTTAGCTGGTAATTTTAGAGCGAAATGTGATAGAAATAGGGTAATTTTCTACTGTTTATGTGTCTTATAATTATTTCCCTTGTGTTATTTTTTGTGTTTCAATTAATTATTTCTTAAAAAGTATCCACCCATTTTAATTATTTTCAAGTAAAAGAGGGAAAAGGGAGATCAGTGGACATTATGGTATGGAGTATACAGCCCCCCAAGAGAAAGACCAAATCATTAGCCATGACTCTTTTGGTCAGAAGTGATAGAAATATAACTTAAGTCATTCTTAAGTTTTTATTTGGCAGTATGTAACAGAAACTCACTAAAAAATTTGTCTTGAGATCAAATTTATGCTGTTCAGACCTAATATTTCTGGTGTTTGATTGCCACTGGCATTGCCTTAACAGTTGAATGATATCAGATTTGGCATCTCTGTGATTTTTTTTTACATTTTATTTTTTACTCTTGGTCTCAAAATAGCTACTATGACTCCAGTCATCACATCTGTGTTCTAGTAAGGCAGAAGGTAGAAAGTGGAAGGAGTATAGAGTATAATCCATGTTATCATTTATCATATCCCTCTTTATAGCTTTCATTGTGTCATATAACTATATCTAGCAGCAAGGAAAATTGATCACATGAGTATTTATTTGGGTAAATTGCCTCCCTACACAAAGATTTTTTAATGAAGAGAGAAAGAGTGATTGGATTAGGAACTCCCATAATAATATTACTATAGCAACTTGGGCAAAATGGGGAAGATATTTGCCTTTATGGGAGAAATAAGAAAGGGGTAGCTTTAAGGAAGTTGTGTGAGTTAGCATAACAAGCACACTCCAAAAATTTATGACTTTTTAAGTTTAAAGTTAATGTTTAAACAAACATCTATTTGGATATGGATCTGTGGAATGGCATCTTGGGCTGGGTCATCCGGGAGACTCATTTCTTTTCTATGTGGTGCTAGCTGGGCCTAGTATTACATTTGTGACCTTGGCCAAATGGCCATTGTGGTTGAAATGACTGGACCTTTCTACATGGTTTTTTGTCCTATAGTTACCTTCTTTACACAAAGGTCTCAGAGGACAAGCTATCTTTGTTGAGCATCAAAAGATTCCCAACTGTGTGAAACAAACCACATATTTTGTTTGACTATGACTCTGGGAGTCATCACTTTTGGCAGGGCTCAGCTAGATGATTCTTCTTTTGGTATTTCCTCTTGTTTTTCATGTGGCTTAACTGGGGCTGAATGGTCTATGATGGTCTTACTCTTGTGACTGGCGCTTGGTGCTGCCTTTTGGCTGGGCCACCTGTCTCCAAAAGGCTAACTTGGTGAAAAGGTCCTAAAAGCAGCAAAGAAAAGGGCACATTCCAATGCCTAGGTGCATTTCAAGCCTCTACTTGTATCACATTCACTGATGTTTCATTGGCTAAAGCAAGTCACATGGCCAAGCCCAAACTCAGGAGACTAAGCAAGGTGGTATATATAAGAAATGATTTCTTGGGGTCCATTACTGTACCAATCTGTCACATAAACCTTAAACAAAGGGCTTTAATGTCTTCAGGACTCTCCCTGTCATGCCTTTGTTTTTCTCTGCATGTTCTCCTCATTCCTTTCAACATATATCTTTCTCCAAAGCAGGAACCATGGCTGCCCTTGGCTCTAGGAATTACTTTCTCAGTTTCCCATTCAGTTGGTGGGAAGAACCCGGAATGCCCTGTTTTGGTAAGTTGCCTTCTGAGGTTAAGTCAATGGGTAGCAGAAGGAGCAGTTTTGGAGGCCCTATCCTAAAAATGAGGTGGTGTGTCCCTGGAATAACAGACATTCTGGCCAGAAAAGAAAAATATATGTGCACACAATGGTATTAGGGACCATTTGAACATAAGCCTTACTCTCTTTCTGGAGGTTTTGTGTTGTTGTTTGGTTGGAAGGGTCTGACTTTAATCAGAATTTAAGCTAGTTTAAATTAGTTCTGTATTATTTTCCAAAACATTACCTTGTTAAACCTATCTACGCATTTCCCATTGTTTTCTTTAAAAAAAAAATGCAGACTAGCATGGCTGCTGGCCCCCAATGGGAAGCCTCCTACCTGAATGTTCTTTGTGGCAAATATACAATAGTGATTATATTTATCTTGTCTCTCTCTCCTTCCCCTGAGATTGTGCTGGGAAAACAGAAGACAAAAAGCAAAAGAAGACATAAGCCCTTAATTGGCATATTGGTCACGTCAGGGAGGGGATATTTCTTCCTCCAATCCTGTTAGGAATTTAAGAGTACACAAGCGATGTGGCATATTTTGCTCTGTGGATATATAAGATTTGTGCAACAGAAATGGCCGGATTGCCTCTGCCACACAGCTGCTGATAGAGGCCGTCCAGCTGGGTGTGACAGAGGGTCCTCAGCCAGTAGTGTCAGAGCCCACCCTTGCTTTTTTAATTGGGATGAGGGAAAGCGATGAGAGTGCATGAGAGTGAAGGGATGCCTGCCTTTGGGAAATGCTATCCAGTTTCCACAAATAGCAGAGATTCCTGAAAGGCTCTGAGAGGTAGCCATGGCGATGAGGTGCCTCTTGCCTCTCTGCTGCGAGAGAGAGGCAGTTTGTTCCCCTCCCCAAGGGCCTGAGCTGATGCGCCAGGGCTTATTTCAGAAGCCTTCCTAGACTCAGCGACTGCTCAGGAGCACTCCATTAATTGGTGGAGCCGGCTCCTCACCATCTTGGTGCCCTGCGGCATTTCACTGGCACCCTCCTGCCCAGCAAGCCCTTGCCAGTCATTGTAAGGTCACCATTTTTAGTTAGCAGGTTCTGGTTCACCTTCAAGGGGACTGTTGTGTTCTCCTGGGATTCTCTGATATGAATTAGGGTAAATTTATGAGCAGGACAGCTGAGGAGTTTTGGCTGTGACTTTGGGACCTGAGGGCTCTGACTTCACCTATTCCTCAGTGACACTTTTTGCTCCCTCCTCCCTGCACAGCTGGGGTTCCATCCCCACTGGTCCTCAGTGGTGTCTCTGGGATCAGGGAGGGATCGTGGGATCTGAGAATGTGGGTGCAAAGTGGAGGACGCTCAGGACAACACTTCCACTTCAACTGGCACTCTTCTATTCCTGTATTTTATACACTGAGCAACCTGCTGGGAATGTAACTTTTCTAAAATGATAGACTTTTTTTAGATTCATAGACAAATTGAGAAGAAAGTATAGAGTTTCTTTATATGCTTCCCCTCCGTTTTCCTTATTATTACTATCTTGCATTAGTGTAACACTAGTTACAAATGATGCTAAGAAATTATTACTAGTAGCAAAAGTCTGTAGTTTACATCAGGGTTCATTCTTGCTGTTGTACATTCTATGGGATCTGGAAAACAGCTGAAGCTGGTGAACACATCCTAAAGCTTAGTGTCACTGCCCTAAAAATGTCCTGTTCTCTGCCCTTTCATCCCTTCTTCCCTCCCCATTAGCTCCTAGCAAGCACTGATGATTTCTTTGCTGTCTCTGTAGTTTTGCCCTTTCCAGAATTCTATATAGTAACAATTATATAGACTGCAGACTTTTCAGACTGGCTGCTTGCACTTAACAGTATGTATTTAATGCTCCTCCTGGTCTTTTCCTGCCTTGCTAGCTTCTTTCTTTTTATCATTAAATAATATAACTTTGTATGTACCACAATTTATTGGATGTAATTTTTATTTATTTACTTTTTTAGAGACAGAGTCTCACTTTGTCACTCTTGGTAGAGTGCCATGGTGTCACAACTCACAGCAACTCCAGCTCTTGGGCTTAGGCAATTCTCTTGCCTCAGCCTCCCGAGTAGCTGGGACCACAGGTGTCTACCACAATGCCCAGCTATTTTTTGTTGCAGTTTGGCTAGGGCCGGGTTTGAACCTGCCACCCTTGGCATATGGGTCCAGCGCCCTACCCACTGAGCCACAGGTGCTGCCCTGGATGTAATTTTTAAAAGATGTTTTCTAAAAGAAGCATGTTTTATAACTTCCAGCTTAGAGTTTATGACTTTGACTTGTGAGGTAGTCAGGACTCGGATAATTCACCTGATATAGTGCCCATAGGAACATGTATACGGTGGAGTTAGAATGACTGATTCACAGAAAAACTTAATTCCTGCACACAAAACATGCATTGAAAATAGATGGTGTTAGGGGAAGACCAACAGACCAACGACAAGATATCTTCCGATATGATTTAGCAGAAACTGAGGAATTGCTCATTCATTCACTGAGTCATTCATTAATTCAGCACTGATTTACTGAACCCTTGACTATATGATGTTATGTTTGGCCCTGGGAATAGAGCAATGAGCAAAACAGGTGCATTCCTGCCTGATGGAACTTTCGGGAGAGACAGGCATTCACCAAGAGTCACAAATGGAGTCGGTGCTCTGAGAGAAGGAAACTTGACCTTTCTCGGAGAGTCAGGGAAAGTTTCCTAGAGGAAAGGGCACTTGAGCTGAGATCTTTAGGTTAACTAGGAGTTAACTTGGAGGAGGGAAGAGGTGTTGCTCCTATAAATGATTTGAGCCACAGCCTCTCTTCCTGCTGTCTTCTTTCTGGGGCAACTCCATGGTGGGAATGTAACTCTTCTGGGGAATGATTAGGGTGTATGGTAGGTCCAATCCTATGACACCAACCACGTTGTTGGCAGTTTCTCCAAGCAGCATAGGAGGCAATAGTTATTGAAGTTTATTTCTTTCTTGCTACATTCCCATCCCCATTTCTCCTCCCGAATGTATTTTGAGCAGTCATGATATTCCAAACATGATGGATTTACAAATTAAATGAAAGATGGAGCCTGCCTTTGTGCATGAGGCTGACGAGTCAACCTATAGTTGCGTGATGCGCTCTCCGACAGCGGCTCTCAGAGGGTCCTCTGGAGATGTTCCTGTGTCTGTTCATCCATTCTGCAGTGTGTTTTGAGTGCCTGCTGTGGCTGGGCATTGTGTTGACTCAGGGATGCAGAGATGAAAGAGAAACACAAATCCACCCACATGGACCCTGCTCTCTAGTTCAAGGGACAACCTAAAAATGGAATTCAGTGAAATGAGTGCTAAGAAATAGACGACAGAACTACTTGGAAAAAGGAATTGTTAAAAACCTTGCTTAGAATGGGGAAAGCGGCAAGGGAGGGGAGGGGAGGGGAGGGGGCAGGTTGGGGTGGAGGGAGGGTAATTGGTGGGATCACACCTACGGTGCATCTTAAAAGGTACAGGCGAACCTTGCTAAATGCAGAATACAAATGTCTTCATATAATAACTGAGAAAATGCCAGGAAGGCTATGTTAATCAGTTTGATGGAAATAGTTCAGATTGTGTATGAAACCAGCACATTGTACCTCTTGATTGCACTACTGTACACAGCTATGATTTAATAATAAAGACAATAAAAAAAAAAGAAAAAAAAGAAATACAGTTCCAGGGGCATTGCTGTGGCAAAATGGGCAGGGCACTGGCCCTGTGTAACAGGGTGGTGAGGTTCAACCTTTCCCCTGCAAAACTGCAAAAAAAAAAAAAAAAAAAATAGCCATATGTTGTGGTGGGCTCCTGTAGTCCCAACTACTCAGGAAGCTGAGGCAAATGAATTGCCTAAGCTCAGGAGTAGGAGCTTGCTGTGAGATGTGATTCCAATGCAATCTACTGAGGGTACAAAGTGAAAATCTGTCTTCATGAAAGAAAGAAAAAAAGCAAAAACAAATAGTGCCCTACTTAAGTAGCTCCATGAAGTTATGTCAGCTGTGATGCAGTCTGAGTCACACTGCTGTACCTAATCTCAACTGTTTTCTGCATCCAGTGCTGGAAATCTCAAACATAATAGAATCAATAAGGCACAAAAGGGAGATCACTTCTCTGTCTGTGGGTGGAGGGCTAAGCAATTTCCTGGTTCAAACCCATGAGGGATACCAGCTGAATTGAGCAGAAAATAACACTTAGTATATTTGGGCAGAAGCCTGGATACCAGGACAATATAGGATGAAGTCACTACATTGTCACCATGGATGGCATCACAATGGATGTTGTCCTGGATCACCATGTTTATGCTTAACCTTATTCATGTGAATCATGTGTAGTGGCTATCCGAGTTTATCATTGGGTTCAAACTGCTTTAAAAGAGTGAGGTTCTGTTCTCCACACTCAATTCCTATTTCCAAAAGTTTGTTTGTGTATCTGGCAAAGGGATTCAACAACCCTTCCTTTCTTTTCAGGTCATGGATTTGTTAGTAAGTGGAAGAGTGTGGTTTATACTTAGTGCTGCCCTGGGATGTTACACACCAGGAACCCAAGCCTAAAGATGAGACAGTGATTTCACAGATCTGACAGGTACATCATACAATTCTAAGTTCTACTTTTTCTGAGATTGTATTTCTTTCCCTAGAATAGATGTGTTTAGGACAGTAGGTGTGTTACTAAACTTCCTCTCTCAAAATGTGGATAGGCAATGTATCCAGTAGTGCACTACATACCACAGTTATTTCTGGGATTCTGGGAAATATCAGCACATCTGCAAAGTTCAAACATTCCTGACATCCATGTCAGTTTTGTCCAAACAATTAGTTTCTTGGCCACATAGGAAGTAGAAGGGTTATTTTGAGCCACACATTCAATATAAAATCACTAGTGAAACTTGATAAGCAAAAAAGAGCTGTGGGCATAATTGTGATATCTGACACCACAGATATGCAAAAAGGTTCTAACATAACTCTATGTGTCATTGGGGCCTGCAGATTGGACACTCCTCAAAGTCCCTGTTAAGGTCTTTTCATAAGTAGAGCTCAATGACTTTTGACACATATGACTATTGTGTTTGGTTGCTCTAGGAAGCCAAGGTTGGCTGCATGCCTGAGGTCAGGAATTTGAAACAAAGCTGAGCTGCTGCAACATACCCTCAGCTCCTATTACACACCTGGTTTTTACTAAAAGAGAAACAATTGTCAAGAGTTGTGGCCCTTGCCTTTAGTTGTCACTCTTCCAGAGGATTAGGCAGGAGGATCCTTTCATCCCACGAGTTTGATGCTGATGTGTGCTACACCAATGCCATGATACTGTACACTGGGCAATATAGTGAGAAGTTGTCTCATGATAAATAATTAAAGAAAGAAAGACAGAAAGGAAGAAAGAATGACAGAAAAGAAGGAAAGAAAGAGAGAGAGAAAGAAAGGAAGGAAGGAAGTAAAGAAGGAAGGAAGGAAGGAAGGAAGGAAGGAAGGAAGGAAGGGAGGGAGAGAGAGAGAGAGAGAGAGAGAGAGAGAGAGAGAGAGAGGGAGGGAAGGAAGGAGAGAAGGAAGGAAGAAAGGAAGAAAGAAAATGTGCTATCCACAGTTTCCAATAGCAGAGTTGTGAGGAGAGGTCAGTAAGTTGATGGATAATGGGACTACACAAAGTAAGATTAATTGTGGCCCCGGAGGGGGGAACAATGAATTAGGACTAGCAGGTTTGGGATTGTTTTGTTAGGATATTGCCAGTCGATCTGATGGGTAGGTGTTCTTTAGTGATGTCTTGTCCCTGTTTTCAAACTGACTGGAGCAAGGGAATCTTACCCCACATTGATTGAGTTCAACCTGGGGGGAGGGTATCCTCTGGATCTTTTAGTGTGCATAGGAAAAGCATGATTTGAGTCAAGAATTCATTGTGTGGTAAGTTTCCAAAGACTACAAGAATATAGGATATCAAAGGGTGAGAGTTACATAAAATCCAAAGAGTTGTTTAATAGAGGTTGGAGGAAAACAATTTCTCTATGAGAGAATAATTTCTCTAGTTGACATCTAATCTAGGGGAAAGATATAAAGATTAATAGATCTGTGGTCAAAAGTAAAAATGAAGGGTAAGTTCCCTACCAAATGTTTTCTCCATTTACATACTGAGACAGAGCCTCATTTTGTTCCCCTTGGTAGCATTCCCTGGTATCATATCTCACAAGAAACTTCAAGTTTCATCATCAAGTGAGCCTATTCTCTCAGTTGGGACTTTAGGCTCCTGCATAACATCCACCTGGTTTTAATTCTTCACAGATGGTTATCTCACTAGTCCTTAGGCTGGTCCCCAATTCAGAAACTCAGATAATCCAAATTATGGGGCCATCCCAATTGCCAAGATGACAGGCATGAAGCACCACCACCTGCCACCCACCATAGTTTGAAAGACATCCCAAATTCAATTTCTGCAGTGCTATCTCAAACCTGTAATATGAATGCTCTGGGAGACAGAAGAAGGTGGTCTAAAGTAACTGGCCTCTGTGGAGGAGGACCTGGACTCCCAGATGCTCAGGTGTCTGAGGCAGTAGGATCTGTTGACCCAGCAGTTTGAGATTGCATTTAGTTATGATGACCTCAGGACACTCTACCCAGTGGGAAGTTGTCAGATTCTGTCCAAAAGAAAAAGAAAATGACAACTTCAGTAACATGGAACAATGTGCCTTCCATGACAGTTCTTGGTAACCTGTGTGTGAGCAGGGAGATAGGTTTGACTGTCTCTCAAGTACTTTAATGACCTGGGGATTTCCTCTGCTGTGACCCTTTTGAGCATCTTTATCTTTTGAAAATATTCTCAAGAAGCTTAATTGAAATAAGTAGTTCACCCTTTAAAAGTGTAAACTTCTGTTTCTACCTGTAGTCACAAAATTGTGCAGCTATTATCACAATCTAATCTAAGAACTTTGTCTTCTGCCCCCAAACAAAGAATGTCAATACCTACTAGCAGTCACTTTCACTTCCTCACGACCCTCCCCTGCCTGCTCCTTACTCAGAGCAGACAATTGGCATTGTCTTGATGTTTTCTTCTGAGTTCTCTCTTGCTCTGTGTGGTCTATTTTAAGTGGCCTTGTTACCTTATCATACTTATTTTAAAGTTCATTCCCATTGTAACCTAAATGTTCACTTAATTCCTTCTGAATGTTGAAAAATAATCCATCCTGTGAATATAGCACATTTTATGTATCCACTCATCTTTAAATCCTGTTAGTAGTCCTGAAGACGTTCCCTTCTCATCTAAGATTTTTTTTTTTTTTTTTTTTTTTTGCTGTTGTTACAGTTTGTCTGGGGGGACTGGTTTGAACATGCCACCTTTGGGATATGGGGCCAGTGCCCTACTCACTGAGCAATAGGCGCCTCTCCTCATCTAATATTTTTTAAAGATTTTTATCAACAAGATATATTGCCTCTGTCAAAAGCATTTTGTATGTCTCTTGAGGTGACTGTGTGGTTTTCCTTATTGATTCTATTTGCGTAGTGGGTTCTAATAGTTGTTGTTCCCTTTTTGAGCTGGACTGGTAATAAATCCCATTTGGGATATCTTTATAAAATATTTTGTATGCTACTGAACTTTTCCTGCACCTATACAGTATCTGTCTTAAAGATTGGATACTGTGTTTCACCCTTTACCCCAGAAAAATACATTTGTATTATCATAGCTGAAGGAAAATACAAACTGCTAAGTCAGGAGATCCTCCCAAGTTTATGCTTCCAAAGATCTGAGAGTACAGGCCCATGCCAGCACTGGTGGGGAAGTTTTGCACTTATAACTTGGACAAGCAGGGTCTTACTGTATTCCTTATCTTTCGCTCCAAGTCACTGATGACCTCACAGGGCTGAGGTCCTGCTCATTCCAATAAGCAGATGTGCCAGGGCTTTGTGCATGTCAGAGTCAAAGGAAGGTCAATGCCCCCTCAACCTGGCCACTAACTTCTGCCACCAGCCAGATAGGAGAGCTGAGGCCTGCCTCCGTCAGGTACTCAATAGCCACTGGGTAGGGTTTCATGTGAACTCAGTATAAACTTGAGGATAATAAGTCAGAAAATGCTTTTCTCCCTCAACAACTAAGCCTTTGCCCCAGCTGCTCTACAGCATCAGTATCTCTATAGAGCAAGGCCTGGTTTCTTCTAGCAGTCCTCAGAGTTGCAGGGGTGTCTCTCCAAGATTAGACCCCAGTGTGATCGCTCTATTGTTGCTAAATCCTTGTGGGAAGTGACCCTGTGTAGCTCCCAGTCTGTAGGAACAGCTCTGGGTCACAGGACACATAGATACAACAGCAGGGCAAAGGATACTGCACACAGTTCTGGCAGGGCAACTGGTCACTTCAGGGCACCTGGTCACTTCATCAAGGAGAGTGGTCAGCCTACGAATCTGGCAGAGTAGGGTGCAGCACTGAGTCTCCAGCAGGGGAGAATGTGTGGAGCACATTTCTATCAGGGTGCAGCACAGGGTGCACAGCTCTACCAGTGAAGGCTTACGACTCTAGCAGGGCAGGACACATGACTCTGGCATGGGAGATAGTGCAGATCTGGCTGGGCAGGGCATGAGATGCATGGTCCAGCTGGGCACAGGGTGCTGCCCATGAGCTGCCTCCAACAGTCTCTGTGGGGGATATGATTCTGGATCCATAGGCAAGGGGAGAAGGGCGGACTGGACGTTCAAAATGGCAGAGAAAATGTTAGTTCAATTTTCCTCCCAGGAAAGAGAGTGCTCAGTGTCATAACAGGGTTCCTCTTGGGAAATAGTCCCTATTACCTACACCTCTCACCCATAGTGTGAGACATGTCCTTAGTTCACCACACACCTGCAAAAACCCTACAGGAGCAAACAAAGAGAGAGACAAAAAACTTTCTTCAGGGAGTGGACAGACAATTTTCCTTTGATCTGAATTTTGTACCTGAAGTTCACTTTCTTGGAAGTGCAACTTGTCCTAGGAGAGTTGACCTCCAGTTAACAATCTTTTCTCTTTGCTCAGCTCTGAGTCTTCAGCTTAATTGGGTATTTTCCGGACATTATATTTGTATCTGAATGAGAGCTTCTATTGAATGCTGGCTCTGATTGGCCAATTTGCCCCTCCTCCCCATTGGTCTTACAGATTGGATTCTGCATTTTCTCCTTTGCCTCAGACAACTAATTAGGTACCATCATAGCTCAAAGAAATGCAAGTTGCTAAACTCAAGTGATCCTCCTGAGTTTATGCTTCATAGCAGCTGACCACCGCTGCTGGGTAAGGTTGCCCTTATTTCCTGGACAACAGAAGAATTAATATGTTTCTCAGTCTGTTCTGAAACCCCTTAGCTTCCAGTGATCTTTCTACCTTGGCCTCTGAAATTGTTGAGATTATAAGTGATTGATGATGATGCTCATCTATGCTTATGTTTTGGTGAAGGTTTTTGTCCACAATCCTCATAGATATGAGCCCATGAATTACAAAATAACAACTCCACTCAGATATAATTGACACACTCCATAATTCAGCCATTTCAATTATAGAGTTTAATACTACAAACTCTATAATTCAGGATAACTTGTAACGTATGTTTGTTTGTTACTAGAGTAATTTCCTATAAAGTGTAGATGATAGAGACAGAGTAAAGAAAGGACAGAAGGAAAGAAAGGAATGGAGAGAGCAAGCAAATGAGAGACAATAGAAGAAAGGAAGGATAAAGTGAGGGAGGTGAGAAGAGAGGGAGGGACAGAGAGAAATAAAGAAAGGGAAAAAGACCAAATGTGGTGGCTCACACCTATAACCTAAACCACTGGCATGCTGAGATGAGTGGAGTTCTTGAAGAAGGAGGTGTGTAGAACAGACTGAGGAAGATACAGACACTGTCTCTACTGAAAAGTCAAAAATCATCTAGGCATTGAGACAGGCAACTGTAGTCCTAGCCTCATGGGATTCTCAGGCAGGAATCTAGGAGTTTGAGGTTGTGGTGATCTGGGCTGAGGCCACAGAAAACTAGCCTGGGCTACATATGGAAAGAATATCTCAAATTACCCCAACAAACAAACCAACAACCAACTAACAAAAATTTACATCCATCTAAAAAAGCCATCATCTAAAAAGAATTACCTTGATGTTTCAAGCAAAGTAGAAGTGCTTAAGACCTGTGAAACTACAACAAAATTGAGGAAGTAGCCAGGCATAGTAAATTTGTAAGTTCCTCTCAAATGGATGTTTTTGGAGTAGGTGTCCAGGTCCTTTCAAGGTCATTACCTGAGCAAATTTGGTAGGGCACCATCCCCATATAACAAGAGTGGTGAGTGAGAACCCAGCACTGGCCAAACTGCAAAAAAAATATAGCTGAGTGTTTTGGTGGACTCCTGTAGTCCCAGCTGCTTGGGAGGCTGAAGCAAATGAATTGCCTAAGCTCAGCAGTAGGAGATTGTTTGGAGCTGTGATGCCATGGCACTGTACCAAGGATGACAAAGTGAAACTCTGTCTCCAAGAAAACAAATAGGAAAAAACAAATAGTGTCCTACTTCAGTGACTCCATGAGGATATGTCTGATTTCATGCAGCCTCAGTTAAACTGCTGTAAAAAATCTCACTTGTTATGTCACCTAGTGTTGGGAATCTCAACCATGAATAGAATCAATAAGGCACAAATTGGAGATCACTTCTCTGTCTGTGGATGGGACTAAGAAGCGTCCTGGTTCAAACCCTTGAGGGATACCAGCTGAAGTGAGGAGAAAAAAACACTTAGTATCTTTGACCAGAAGTCTGGATCCCAGAATATTGTAGGATGAAGTCATTATGTGGTCACCAGAGATGACATCACAATAGGTGTTGCCCTGGGTTACCATGTTTATGCTTAAACTTATTCCTGCTAAGCATGTGTAGTGGTGATCCAGGTTTGTCGTTTGGTTCAAACTGTTGCAAAAGAGTGTGTTTCTGTCCTCCACACTCAATTCCTGATTCCAAAAGTTTGTTTTATATCCTGGCATGTGATTCAACAACCATCTTTTCCTTTTCATGTCAAGAATTTTTTAGACTGTGGAAGAGTATGCTTTATATCTAGTGCTGACCTGGGAAGTTACAGAACAACAACCTGAGTCAAAAATCAGACAGTAATTTCACAGAGATGACAGATACGTCACTCAATTATCACTTTTACTTTTCCTGAGATTTTATTTATTTTTCTAGAATAGGCTTGTTTCAAATGGTAGGTGTCTTGCTGAAGGTCCTCTCTCTATATCTGGTTAGGTAATGTGTCCAGTAGTGTAATCCATATCTGCAGTTATTTGCTCTGATCCTGGTGAATATCAGCCCATCTGAAAAGTTTCAACATTCCTGAAGTCTGGGCCAGGTGTGTCCAAAATTTTGGCTTCTTGGCTGCATAGGAAATACAAGAGTTATGTTGGGCCACACATTCAATACAAAACCACTAATGAAACCTGAATAATCAAAGAAGAGATGTGCGCATGACTGTGGTGATATCTAGCAACATGGATATGTAAAACAGTCCTGGCATCATCCCTCTGTATCACCAGGGCCTGAAGATTGGACACTCCTCACAGCCTCTGCTAAGGCAATTCCTTAGTTAGAGCTCAATGAATTTGGAAACACAGGATTACAATATTTTATTGGTTATGGAGGTCAAAGTGGGCTGATCTCCTGAGCTCAAGGGTTGGATACAAGACTGAGAAACAGTAAGATCCCCTCAGGCCCAAACACACACCCAATTTTTACTAAAATACAAAAGGTTATCAAGGGTTGTGGCACTTGCCTTTAGTTTCAGATACTCCAGGGTATGAGGAAAGAGGATACCTTCTTCATAAGATTTGAATTTTCCATGTGTGCTAGGCTGATGCTATGACACTCTACCCCAGGCAACATAGTGAGATGCTTTCTCATGAAAAATAAATGAAGAAGAAAAGAAAGAAAGAAGGAAAGAGGGGGGGGTGAATAAGGACAGAAGGAAAGAAATAAAGCAGGAAAGAAGAAAGAGAGAGAGAGAAAGGAAGGAAGGAAGGAAAGAAGGAAGGAAGGAAGGAAGAGAGGGAGGGAGGGAGAAGGGAGGGAAGGAGGGAGGGAGGGAGAAAAGAAAAGAAAATTTGCTAGGCACAGTTTCCAAATTCCAAGGTACGAGGAGAGGTCTGTAGGTAGATGGAATATGGGACTACACAAAAGACAAGAATTATTGTGGCCCCTGGGTGGTGGGGGGATTAGTCAGGACAAGCAGATTTAGGATTGATTTGTTAGGATATTGCCAGTTGATCTGATGGTTAGGTGTTCTCCAGAGATGTCTATTCCCTTGGATTGGATTTATTGGGGCAAGGAAATATTGCCCCCAGTTGAAGGAGTTCAACAGAAGAGGTGGATGGTATCCTCTGTATCTTTTAGTGTGAATAGGAAAAGCTTGAATGGAGTCAAGAATTAATTGTATGTGCAGGTTTCAGTGACTACAAGAATCTAGGATATCAAAGGGTAAGATTTACATAAAATCTAAATGGTTGATTAATAGAGATTATAGGAAAAAATTTCCCAATGAGAGAATAATTTCTCTAGTGGACATCTGATATAAGAGAAAAATTTAACTCTAGATCCATGTATTGAGACAGTCTCTTTTTGTTGCCCTCGGTAGAACGGGCTGATCCACTGTGCTCAGCGTTTGGAGATGACATTGAGCAACATCAAGATATTCTCAGCCCCAATCACATACCCAGTATGTACTAAAATAGAAAAGGTTACAAAGGGTTGTGGCCCTTGCTTTTATTTGCAACTACTCTAAAGGTCAAGGCAGGGGGATCCTTCAAGTGAAGGACTGGATGTTGCTCTGGATTAGGCTGATGCCATAACACTCCATCTTGGGCAACATAGTGAGAATCTGTCTCACGAAAAATAATAAAAGAAAGATAGGATAAATATGCTAGGCGTATGTGCAAGGGCCGAAGAAGGAGTAGAGGTCTGTGGGCAGGTAAAATATGGGACTACATATGGAGGAGATTTATTTTGGTCCCTGGTGGGGGGAGTGTTTCAGGACACGCATGTTTGGAATCAGTTAATTAGTATATTGCCAGTTGGTATGATGGGTAGGGGTTCTCCAGAGGTATCTGGTCATTCGACTTGGACTGATTGGGGGAAGGAAACACTGGCCCAAATTGAAGCAGACCAACAGAAGAGGTGGAGGTGCTGAATCTTTTAGTGTGCATATGAAAAGCCTTATTTGAGTCAAAAATTCAGGGTAGGTACCTGTGCCTCAGTGGGTAGGGCAATGGGCCAATATACTGAGGGTGGTTGGTGCAAACCTGGCCAGGGCCAATTCAAAACATTAGAAAATCTGGGTGATGTGGCCATAACCTGTAGTCCCAGCTTCTCAGTAGGCAGAGGGAAGAGAATCCCCTAAGCCCAGGAGTTGGAGGTTCCTATGAGCTGTGTGATGCCATGACACTCTACCAAGGGCAGTAAAGTGATACTCTGTCACTACAAAAAAAGAAAAGAATTCACTGTGTGAGAAATTTCCAGTGACTATAAGAATCTAGGATATCAAAGGGTCAGATTAACATAAAATCCAAATGTTTGATTAATAGAGGTTGTAGGAAAACAATTTCCCAATGTGAAAGTCATTTCTCTGGTTGTGAGTTCATGGGTTCCCCACAGTACCCAGTTATTTGGACCACCCACTTCTGCTTCCCAGAATTTTAGAACTACAGATGTGAGCAACCACTCCAAACTTTGAAGTTTGGATACTTTTCAAACTATGGTTAGTGGCCAGTGGTAGTGCTTCATGCCTGTCATCTTGGCACTTTGGGAGGGCCAATCAGTTGGATTGTCTGAATTTCTGAACTAGAGAATAGCCTTAGAACTAGTGAGATACCCATCTCTGAAAAATGAAAATAGCTGAAATAAAATAGGAAAAAAATTTCAGCTATAGATCTATGGTCAAAAGTAAAAATGAGGGGTAAGTTCACTACCAATGGTTTTCTCCATTTATGTATTGTGACAGAGTCTCATTTTGTTGCACTCAGTAGAGTGCCCTAGTACCATATCTCACAGCAATATTCAAGTGTTGTCATCGAGCAAATCTATTCCATCAGCTGGGACTCTAGGGACCTGCATAGCATAGGATCGTTTTTCATTTTTCAGAGATGGGGATCTCACTAGTTCTCAGGCTCTTCTCTAATTTAGAAATTCAGACAATCCAAATGACTGGCTCTCCCAAAGTGAGAAAATGACAGACATGAAGCACTACCACTGTCCACTAACCACAGTTTGAAAAGTATCCCAACTTCAAAGTTTGGAGTGGTTGCTCACATCTGTAGTTATAAAATTCTGGGAAGCAGAAGTGGGTGGTCTAAATAACTGAGCACTGTGGGGAGCCCATGAACTTACAGATGGTGAGGAGGACGAGGTTATAGGAATTGTTGATCCCAGTAGGTTCAGATTATGGTTAGCTAGGATGATATCAAAGCACTCTACCCAGTGGAAAGGAGTCAGACTCTGTCTAACAGAAAAAGAAAATGACAACTACGGTAGGATGAATATTGTGCCTTCCATGTCAATATATGGTAACCTGTGTCTGAGCAGGAGACAGGGTTGAATGTTGCCCAAGTCCTCTCACTTCCTGGGTATTTCTTATGCTGTGAGCCTTTTGAACACCTCATGTTGTAGATAACTTTGTCAAGTAGCTTCATTGAAATAAGAAGTTCACCCTTGATAGTGTACAATTCTGTTTTTTCTTAGTATAGTCACACAACTGTACAACTATCATCACAATCTAATTTTAGATCTTTATCTTCTCTCCTCACACAAAGAATGTCAATACCTATTGGCAGTCACTTTGATCTTCCCCACCACCTTCCTCCACCTGCCTTCTACTCCTAGCCGACAATTGTCCTTGTCTTGATGTTTTTTTCTGATTTCAGTCATGCTCTGTGTGGTCTCTTGTTAGTAGTCTTGTTCCTTTATCATAATGATTTGAAGGTTTATTTCTATTGTTACATAAATGTGCCCTTCATTTTTTTCAATTGTTGAAAAATAATCCATTGTGTGAATATAGCACATTATATGTATCCAATAATCTGTAAATCTCATTAGTAGTCATGAAGATATTCTCTTTTTATGTATGATTGTTAAAAGTATTTTATCAACAAGAATAGTTGCCTTTATCCAAAGCCTTTTCTGTATCTCTTGAGGTGACTGTGTGGTTTATCTTATTACTTCTAATAATGTACTGTGTTCCATTAGTTGATTATCCCACATGTAGTCAGACTAGAAATCCAGGTAATAAATCCCATGTGGGATACATGTATAAATATTTTGTATGCGACCATATTTTTCCTGCACCTATACAGTATATATCTTGTAGATTGGATCCTGAGTTTCCCCTTTGCCCCAGAAAAATACATTGGTACAATCATAGCTCAAGGAAATGCAAGCTTCTCAAGTGATCCTCTTGAGTTTATGCTTCTCAACATCTGAGAGTACAGAACCAGGCCACCACTGATGAGAAAATTTTGCACTTATTTTTTAACAAGGGACGTCTTCCTGTGTTGCTCTATCTTGTCTAAAACCCCTTCACTTCCATTTATTTTTCTGCCTGGGCATCTGAATTTGCTGGGATTATAGGTGTGAGTTATGGTCCTCATCCATGCTTATGTTTTGGTGAATTTACGTCACTATTTTCTTTATAAATAACAACTCATGGAACAAAAAGTAACAATGCTATTTAGATATAAGTCACACACTCCACAATTCAACCATTTCAAGCAAATAGTTGAAGAATACACATTCAGGGATCATTTCTATAGTTTGTTACTAGAGAAGTTTCTCTTAAGGTATAGAGGAGAGTGATAGAAGAAAAGGGAATAAAGGAAAGAAAAGCATGGAGAGTGCAAGCCAACAAGAACGAAATGGAGAAAGAAAAGATAAAGTGAGGGAGGGCCAAAGGGAGAGAAAGAGGGAGGGAAACAACCATGCACAGACAAACCAAAAAACCAAGCAACAAACATTCTCATCATCAATAAGACTAGAATTACACTGATCATTAAAGCAAAGTAGAAGTGCTTGAGACCTGTGTTGCTATGACTAAATGGTAGCTGTAGCCAGCCATAGTAAATTTGTAAGCTTCTCTCAAATGGATGTTATGGGCTAAGTGTCAAACAGGTCCTTGAAATATCTTCCCATTGGCATTGCCTGGGGTTCAGTGGGTAGGGCACTGGCCCATATAATGAGGGTGGTGAGTTTGAACCTGGCCTTGGCCAAACTCCAAGAGTTTATACTGTTGTGGAGGACAGCTGTTGTTACAGCTATTTGGGAGTCTGAGGGAAAGGAATAACCTAAGCTCAAGAGTAGGAGCTTTCTGTGAGCTACAATGTCACAGCACTATATTGAGGATCACAGTGAAACTCTTCAAGGAAAAAATAAAGGGCATCCTGCATAAGTGATTTCATGCATTTTTGTCAGCTGCGATGTAGCTTGTGTCACACTGCTGTACAAAATCTCAACTGTTGTGTCTGCCTAGAGCAGGGGTCCTCAAACTTTTTTTTTAAATTATTTTTTATTGAGTCATAACTGTGTACAATAATTCAGTCATGGACTACAGTGTGCGGGCTTCACATACAATCAGAGATATTTTTATCAACCTGATTGATATAACATTCATATTTTCTCATTTACTATGTGAAAACAATTTTGATCTGTATTTAGAAGTTTTCTCCTGACCCTTCAAATATGCACCACAAGTGTGATCTCACCCTTTATCCTCTCTCCCCTTACCCTCTACCTCCCCTTCCCTCCCTCACCCCTTCTCCATCTTATTGCGCAATATGTGGGTTGTAGCCTTCGCTTGAAAGATATAAATTTGCTTCATATTAGGGGTGTATACATTGGATACTTTTTCTTCCATTCTAGAGATACTTTGCGAAGGAGAACATGTTCCAGCTCCATCCATGTAAATATGGAAGAGGAAAAGTCACCATCCTTCTTTAGGGTGCATAATATTCCTTGGTATACATGTATCATGCCTTCTGAAAACATTTTTGATCTGTATTTAGAAGTTTTCTCCTGACCCTTCAAATATGCACCACAAGTGTGATCTCACCCTTTATCCTCTCTCCCCCCACCCTCTGCCTCCCCTTCCCTCCCTCTCCCCTTTCCCCCCGTCTTTTTGTGCAATAATATACACCCCTAATATGAAGCAAATTTGTATCTTTCAAGTGAAGGCTACAACCCAATTACACAAAAAGACGGGGAAAGGGGAGAGGGTGGGGGGAGAGAGGATAAAGGGTGAGATCATAATTTAGTGTCTTTAAACTTCAAGTTCAACCTGTCTTTCCTTAGTGCTTGTTCTAGGACCTGCCATCCTTTGAGCATGACAGTGTGACAGGCATTTCAAAGTATGCTAATTTTTACAGGAACAACTCTAAAGTAAGAACTGTCCTAATTTTATAGCTCACACACTGATGTCTACCCAGCTTAGACCTGGGAGAGCCAGGTCTCCATTGGCCACAGTATTCCACTTGACAGGTGAAAATAGTGTTTTCTGATTGCCTTGATGCACAAACCCTGTTGGGCGGGGCTGTTTATTTACTGCCCTGAAAAGATACTGCTCTTTTGTGTATCTGGGTGTCTGCCTCCTTTGTACCCACCATCCAAAATATCCTTTTCTGTTTGCTTATCCAAGTCTCTCAAGTTTCAACACATCCACCTGTTCCACTCCCACAATGGTTTCTCTGATGTGGTTGATGCACAGCAATGGCTCTTAATTCTGCAGAACTTGATGCAATTCAAGGCACTTGAGATAAAGGCCTTGTAACCAGCACTTTACATGTTGTGTAGAGAGATCACTTTTATTATCTTACCCCTTTCTTAAATAGATTATATATTCATGGGGCAGTTTTGTCTTAAATGTTGCCTTTCCCTCTGCACCTTGCCAGTTTCTTAGCCTCAGCACTGTTGACATTTTAGACCTTTTAATTCTTTATTGTGTAGAGCTGTCCTGTGCATTGTGAGATTTTTACTAGTGTCCTAATGTCACGGCCCTTTAATTCAGTTCCTGCGGGTCACGACTCACAGGTTTAGAACCGCTGCTCTAGTGGATGACAGTGATGGTGCCTGTTTTATGCAACATCACTGTCGGCCACTCATGTAGTACTGTGTCAGCTTATATTGCCCTCATGTTTTCCCTCCCTCCCTCTCTTCCTTCCTTCCTTTTAAGGAGGCTGCACTTTGAGTAATCCCTCTTGTTTTTGTGAGAGCAAGATTAGATTTAAATGAGGAACTCACCATTTAAAGGAGTGGTGACTGGGTAACAAGAGTCTAATTGTTTTTTTGCCAGATATTTTGATATCTCATTCGAGGGAAGACATTGTGGTTGATATTTTAATATGTAGGTTTACTGCAAATGGAAGTGTTATTACCAGCCCATTAATATAATTGTCCCATACAGGTTCTCACTGTAGCTATTTATTATAACCAACACCTCTCTCAGGAAAGAAGAACAACCTCTTAACTATTGAATTATTTTTAATCCTGTATTAGAGAATTAGGTTATCCAATACTCAAGTACCTTAATGTTTTTTACATCTGTATTTTTTAATGTTTTAGTAAACTTTATTTTTTAGAGAATTTTTAATTTCTTAGCAAAATTGAGCAGAAGAAAAAGATTTTCTATTCACCCTCTGCCCCTATACGTGTATAGACTCCCCCATTATCAACTTCTCCCTCCAGAGTGGTGCTACATTTGTTTCAATTTGCAAACGCACGTTGATATATAACGCACGTTGATATATCATTATCATCCAAAGTCCAGGGTTCACTCTTTCAAAGACCTTAGTTTCTGATCAAACACTTCAGTGACAGTTAAATGGTTCTTCAAGTGAATTAACTGGTTGCTTAATCAGTAATGTCATGCTTTACAGTACCCTGAAGATTGGGTAAATGATATCAGATTTGCAAGTCAGCATCCCTCCTGAAAATAGGAAATCCTGTAATGAGTATCTTCAATATGAATGAGGAATGTTTGTGAGTTCCACTGTCTATATGGCACCCTATTTTTCCTACCAGAGACCTTCTTTGCTGTAAAACTTTTTTGTGGCCAAGACACGTGAAGCCTCTGTTTGGGCTGTACTGAATATTTGTTGTTTTTTTTTTTGTTTGAGGATTAGTTCTCTGAGGATGGTTCTGGTGGACCAGCCACTGAAAGAGTTTCCTGGACTAGCCATACATAGTACCTAATACCCTGGGCATTGTAGTTGGTTTAGGAGAGAGCATGTAACCTAATCTGGGCCACTAGAGTTCTTCCCCAGAAAGGGTTCCCCAGAAAATTCCCCAGAATTTTTCAGTGTGGGGTATGAAACATAGGGTCACATCTAAGGGGATGCAGAGCAGGAAGGGTCTTTATTGGAAATCCCAGGAAGAGGAACAGAATCCTACCAATTTTCAGGACCTGAATTGATCTGTAGCTGAAGCTATCCTCCCACTTACAGGAGCCAATGAACTCCTTTTCTACTTGATAGACTTTCATTTGGATTCATAGGCCTTACATTAAAAGCATCCATGTTAATTCAGAGTGATTCCTTTTGAGGGATAGTTTGGAATCATTTGGGTGGTCAGAACAGCTTGCTATACTTTTGCTTATGTACTTTTGCCAGCAGCCCTTTCTTTTGACTATAAACAGAAATAACTACAGGCCCAATAAAGGTGGCTGTGGGAAAAAAATATAATAAAGGATCGTTGGCTCTTAATATTTTATAGAAAAATCTAAATGAGCCTCAGCACCTGTAACTCAGTGGTTAGGGCACCAGCCACATACACCGGTGCTGGCTGGTGCAAGCCCTGCCTGGGCCTGCTAAACAACAATGACAGCTACAACAACAAAAATAAATAGCTGGGCATTGTGGCAGGCACCTGTAGTCCTAGCTACTTGGGAGGCTGAGGCAAGAGAATTGCTTAAATCCAAGAATTTGAGGTTGCTGTGAGCTGTGATGCCACGGCACTCTGCCAAGAGCTACATAGTGAACCTCTGTCTCAAAATAAATAAATAAAAACAGATCTAAATGAGTGCTTTTACATGAGATTAATTATATTATTAGAAATAGTGCTCTGTTATAAATTATAGAGAATCTTTCCTACAGCACTCTTCTTAGGCTTAGAAAAGTACTGCACAGGTGCAACAGTTCAATTAACAAAAATTGGTTTCACTGTGGGAAGCCGTGAGACATGGGAACCCACAGGGGACTCCCCCCGCGTGGGAAACCGCTTTTGCCCTTGCTATGGCCAAGGTCTGACTTTTTCTAAGATGAAACTGGTAGGAGCCAGAACAGGGAGTAAGAAGCCCAGATAGTCAAAACTAGAGATAAACAGCATGGCAGTACCCAAGGAGTAAGAATGCTAAAGAGAACCTTAATTGACCTTTTTTCCCTGTGAGAATATAAAAGCATGATGTCAAAGTCTCGTCTCAGTCTCAGGCTCAGCCTGACTGAGTCCATTACCGTGTGTGTGTGTGTGTGTGTGTGTGTGTTTTCATCCCAGCGCCCCCTCCTCAGAACCTCGCTAGTGGACGGCGGGCCCGTCATTTCACATTATCAGTAAGGACTAACTGTAGCTATTTGGAGAAATGTAATACCTTCTTTAATCCACAAAGATGCTTGAGCACATTACCTTAACAGCTAATGTATTCTGCCTATCATTTTACAGTATGAAATACAGAACAGTAAGAACACTACAGACATTTTCAATCTTCTTATACAATATAAATGTAGTCTGAAAATCCCATTATACACAAATACATGCAGAGACTTTTCCTCAACATATAGAAAACAATGTGAAAATTAAAGAGCACCACCATTCCTCAAGTTGCAAGAACCATTTTGCTTGTGTCCTTAATATCCTTCTTTTTTTTCCCCAAAAAGTGAAAAAAGTAAACTTATGGATAGTTACCCAGAGGTACAAGGGAGGAGGGAAAATGGTGAAACAAACATCTTTACTGAAAGATGCTGCCTACAAGGTACATTTGCAGCTGCCAACATGTTATGCGTTGTGCACTTTGTCTGAGGCAAGTTTTGTGATGTCATTGGAGCAGAGGGAAGCACTGAAAAGGGGCAGACAACTTTGGTGAAAAAGAGTTAGATCAACTACTGTAGCTATTTCTTGGAAATTGAAAGTTCAATTTTACATTTCTTTGTATCCCCAGGTTCAACTCTAAAATTGTGGGTAGGTGTTCAATACACATTTGATGAATGAATGAGGGAACAATTCATTTATTTTTGTTTATTCCTGGGCAGCATGTTTTGGTATACCTTGAGATTCTTGAGGTTTTATGCAATGTGAAATTCAGGATCCCATTTGGAGTCCAAATGTAAGTATTTTGTGGTAGAGCAGGAGAAAGTAGAAAGCAACAATTCATAAACTTAAAACCTAGGACATCAAAAGGAAGATAAAATGTATGCATAAATGTGTGTTACAGATAATTGTTCGATGGCAATCAGCTAAATTTGAACATACACATTTCCTATTAGCAATTGCACTCTTAGGTATTTCCTCAACAAAAAAGCACACACATGTGTACCAAAAGACATGTACAAGAGTAGCCCAAATTTGAAAATAACCCAAACATCCAAATTTGTATTATATTCATGTAACAGAATACAATACAGATACACAAATGGTAAAAAACACAGCTACTTGATCTTAACAATCATAATGTTGAATAAAGAAGTCAGATGTAAAGGAATGAACACCATATGATCCCAACTAAAGTTGTAAAACAGACAAAACTAATCTAGTCAGAATAGTAGCTACCTTTAAGAAGGAGTGTGGGATAAGATTGGAAAAGGGTAAATGTTTGGAAAAAATTCCAAGGGCATTGATAATGTTTTCTTTCCAGATGTACACAAGTGCATTCATTTTGTGCGAGTGCATTGAATTTTAAATGCTTAGGATTTGCACACTTTTTGTTTAGCAGCAAAAGCAAAATAAAACATGTAAAATCTCCTATAGTAAACGGTATTTTTTACCTTCTTTACATTCAAATACAGCTGGAATTGTTGCTTCATGTTAATTATAAACAAAAAGACGTAAAGTAGGAAATTTCGGCACGGCAACAGATTTCCCTAATTTTTCCATTCATGTCCCTTATCATTGAGAAATATACTCTGAGACTTCACTTTTTGGGAAAAAAAAAACATATTCAACACCAAATCTGAGTTTTTATCTAAACCATGGTTAGAATTTCAGCATTTTTCCCAAGAATATATTTTTACACCTCTGTGAGAGGTTTGAATCTGGGCATGTGACTTGCTTTGGCCAGTGGAACATTAGCAAGTATGATGCACAGTGAAGCTTGACTAGTTCTTCTATACTGGGGCTATAGCCTCTCTTGATGCTAGAAATCCTTCCATCACTAAGAGAATAAGCCGAGGCTAGCTTGCTGGGAGACCGTGGCTGTCCCTCTAGCCAACATTTAGCTTACTACCACACACATAAGTGAGTCCCCCCTGGACCAGGCAGCCTGCCCAGTACCAGGGAAGGTGAGTGAACCCTGACTTGTCCAGCACTGACCATAAGGACACCCAGCTAACTCTCAGAACTTTAAGAACTAACAGATATTTGCTCTTTTAAGTCAATATTTTAGAGTAGTTTGCTCCACTAACTGATACAATAATGACCTCAAAAAGGGTACATAGAAGCTAGTACATAACCATATACCATTTCACACTTAATAATTGTTTAATAATGATGGCTTATTTCTTTTAGTTCTCATCTTTTCTCCTAAGCAGTTTTTGTTTGTTTGGTTGGTTGGTTTTTCTTTGGTTTTTTGTAGAGACAGTCACTCCGTCGCCCTCAGTAGACTGCCATGATGTCACAGCTCACAGCAACCTCCAACTCCTAGGCTCAGGTGATTCTCCTGCCCCAGCCTCCCAAGTAGCTGGGACCACAGGCCCCCGCCATAACGCGAGGCCACTTTTTGGTTGCAGTTTGACCGGGCCTGGGTTCAAACCTGCCCTCCTCAGTACATGGGCCTGGTGCCCCACCCACTGAGCCACAGGTGCCTCCCTAAGCAGTCAGTTTTATAAGCTAAAACCCCAATATTTAGCTTCACAAGTGCTACAATGTCTAAAATACTGGTTTCGCCATTTTGTCATTGTCAGTTTGTTTTGTTTTACTGCACCAGCCTCTTTGAAATTTCCAGGAATGGACTTCAGATATGTTAAAGATTTCCTTAACAGCCATGGCAATCACAATTTGTATCTATTCAAAACTGTTCTTCAGCAGCTGCACAATTTAAGAGATACTTTTCCTGCCAGTGAAATGTTGAGCAACTTTACTGTGGAGAGTTGTAGAGTCTCCTTTAAGCCTTTGAAAGAAAGATTTCTCTCATTTTTGGCATCTGGAGCATCTCCTGTTTGATCTCTTGATCCCTACTGACCCTATGGTTTTAGCTTATACCACAAATGCAACATAAAGAAGAAAGCTTGGGAAAAGTTGGCCTGCACCTCTTTATAATGTAAAAGGACTGCCATCCATTTTTATAATGATCTTAACTCTAAAAAGTTTGTGGTTCATAATCTGTATTTTGGGGGGAATCCTACATAATCACTTCGCTCTGTTTGCTGTATCATTTTAGCCTGTGCCCTTTTCTCTTGGCCACTGTTCATCTGCTGTTTATTATGGATCAGAGGTGCAGGGTTCAGAAGACTCTGTGTGGCCACAATGGGAAAACTCACCCAAGTGTATGCTCTACTGATAGAGGCTCACTAGCGTCATCTTTAAACAACTTCTCATGCTGAAGGGAATGCTGTTCTCTCTAGTCTTGCTTTTGCTACTGTTCTCATGTACTTTAAATTGAAAAGGGTAAAAACAAGTTTATGTAGTAGGGGTTTTGAAATACTGTTATGTTTCTCTTTCACCTTCCCTTCCCCCATCACTTTCTATTACCCAGTGCTCCCTGCCTGGTTTTAAATCACTAGACAGGAGGCCCCACAGGGTGTGGTGGCTCACCTGCAATTCCAGCACTGAGGGAGGCTGAGGAAGGAGTTCGAAACTTGCCTGAGCGAAAGTGAGACCCCAACTCCTAAAAAAATGAAAACCGGAGCTGGATGCCACTGCGAGTGCCTATAATTCCAGCGGCTTCTGGAGGCTGAGACAGTGGGATACCCACAGCCCGAGTGTGAGGTTGCAGTGAGTTCTGACGCCATTGCACTCTGCTCAGGGCATAGGGTGGGACCCTGTCTCAACAACAAAAACAAAGACATGCAAGTAAAAAATTAGCAAGGAAATAAAAAAGAAAAGACAGGAGGCCCCAATAGGAGTTGTACTATAGAACCAGAGAACAGAGATGCCAAGTCTTGGCTTTGGGGTTTCAAAACCTATAGTTCAAGAACCAAGACAGATATGTGAAAGACTATGTGATGTCTATCACTATGTGTGTTTATCACTCCTGTCTAAACTTCGATAGAGAAAAAAAGACCCCATGTAAATTTGAAGTTGTCAGAGTTAAGAGTCCTGTATCCAGCTTCCCTTCTGGGTTGCCTGGAAAAGTCAAAATTAGCTTCACAGAATATTAATTGCATATCTTGTGATATAAACAAATGATATTAGTAACTCTGCATATAATGAATAGACCAAGGCATCTTAAAAAGCTTTGTAGATTTCTGGCAAGATTCAACCAGAGAAAGGAAGTAGCCAAAATATTTTTCTGTGACTATGACACTAAGAACCTGAAGATTTATGGTGTTGGGCTTCATAGAAGAAAGAAGTCACAGCAGCAGATAAGAGTGTGAAACTCATGACCACAGGTTAGCTAAAGACTCAGACATTGCTGGACTTTCCAGTGCAGAAGAGTGATGATAACTTAAATTTTCCAAGATAGACCTGTGACCATTAGGAATAAGATATTCGATCACGGGGAAAAAATGGGGAACAAGAAAACCATGACTTCATTAGGTTTACCCAAAATTGACTAAATTAACTTCTCTACTACTAAACAGGAGAGTTCAAAATAGAGAGTGATTATATAAAAATAAATTGTTCCTCTTGTGATCTAGAATGAAGGGGTTGTAAAAATCATGAAGAACATTAGAAACTGAGCTGCGGGGAGTCGTTGAAGAGCTTCTAAACAGGGAGTGGTCACAAATGCAGGGCAGGGGTCAGCTCTGTGCCTTGGAGTTCCCTGTCTGCAGTGTGCAGGGCAGATTGGAAAACAAGGTTACAGGAAGGAACTTAGGTGCAGGGTAGCAGGGCAGGAGGCATTGGAGGGAGGATAAGTACAAGTAAGTAAATCACATGTAGGCACATCATACCCAAACTGCTAAAAGAATCAAAGATTAAGAGAAAATCTTAAAAGCAGCCAGGAAAGAGTATAATTTTTAGAAATAAAAGCAAATCTGGAAGCATCACAATACCTGACTTGTGGTTATACTATAAGTCTATAGTTATCAAAACAGCATGGTACTAGCACAAAAATAGAGACTCTAGAGATGAACCTAGGCACATATTGCTGTTTGATATTTGATGAACAAAAGCATACAGTGGGGAAAAGAATCCCTATTTATTATTATTATTATTATTTTGGATTTCAAGTTCTTAAGACATAATCTGTTTTAATCACCCATGTTTATACTCAGTACATAGCACAGTGGCTGGAAAATCTTAAGTGCTCAATCACCTTTCCATGAATAGCTTCAAAGCAAGATTTTTCTTTAACTCAACTACAACTCACATACTTACTGATTGAACATTTTCTTTTTTTTTTTTTTGAGACAGAGTCACACTTTGTCACCCTCAGTAGAGTGCTGTGATGTCATACCTCGCAGTAACAAACTCTTGGGCTGAAGGGATTCTCTTGCCTCAGCCTTCCGAGTAGCTGGGACTACAGGCGCCCGCCACAACTCCCAGCTCCTTTTTTCTTTAATTAATTTTTAATTAAAATCAAAATTGTATACATTTATGGGGTACAAGAATCCCTATTTAATAAATGGTGCTGGGAGAACAGGTTAGCCATATGTGGAAGACTGAAACTCAACCCACAACCCTCACCATTGACAAAAACTGACTCTCACTGGATAAATGATTTAAATTTAAGACACAAAACAATAAACATTCTAGAAGAGAGTGTGGGGGAAATGCTTGACAATAGTGGCCTGGGGAAAGATTTTATGAAGAAGACCCCCTGTCAATTACAGCAACATAAAAAATAAATATGATTTGATCAAGCTAAAAAGCTTATGCACAGCTAAGGGTACCCCAACTACAGCAAAGAAACAAGATTCAGAATCAGAGTTTTGCATGTTATGCATTTGACAAAGGGCTGATAAGTAGAATCTACAGAGAACTCAAACTAAACAAGAAAAAAGCAAACAACCCTATTTATAAGTGAACAAGAGATTTGAATAGAAACTTCTGTGAAGATGACAGATGAATGCCAACCAACACATGAAAAAATGCTCATCATCTTTAATTATCAGAGAAATGCAAATCAAAACGACTCTGAGATATCACCTAATTCCAGTGAGATTGTTCTGGTTCACAATTAAATAAGTGAGGTGAATGCTACGTCAACCAGTTTGATGTAAACATTCCAAATTGTATATAAAATCAGCACATTGTACCCCATAAATGCAGTAATGTACACAGTTATGATCTAATTTAAAAAATATAGAATATAAAACTTGTCACAATTTAAAAAAATACAAAAAGACGAATGCTTCCCAACTTGTTTTATGAGACCAGATTGCCCTTATATTAAAACCAGAAAAAAACATTTAAGAAGAGAAAACTTCAACCCACCCACATACCACTAAAATGGCTGAAAGATACTGGTCAAATCAAATGTTGGCAAAGAATGGCTCAACCTAAACTCTCGAACAATCATGGTGGAAATACCACATCGGAAATGATGCACCTACTTTGAAAAATGTTTTGTCAGTTTTCCACAAAATGCTAAGCATATATTTATTATTCAGTAATCTCCCACTTAGGTATGTAATCCAGAAGAAATTAAAGTATATTGTTCGCCAAAGCCTTATACAAAAATGTTCTTAGAAGCTTTATCTGTACTAGCTAAAAAGTAGAATAAGCCCAGGTGGTCATCAACAGAAAAATGAATAAACAAATTGTGGTATACAATAGAATATTTTAAAAGTATTTTTTTAAACACCATGCTCAATGAAAGAAGCCAAACAAAAGAGTAAATATTACATGATTCTAGAAAACCCAAATCTAGTCGACGAGATTAGTTACATGGATTAAAAAATGACAGGGCAGAATCACAAGAGAAATTTCTGAAGTGATGGAAATGATTCAAATCTTTATAGATATTTAGGTTACATAGATGAACGCATTTCTCAAAATGGATCGAACTTTATGCTTGATATCTGCACATTCCAGTATAAATGAATTACACCTCTATAAAGATGGCTGGAAGTCAAAAAAGAATAACTTATGACAACTTATTTTCAATGGACAAATAAAATTTCCTAGTTAAGCTAATACTTTCCAGACAGGAAAGAATATTCAGCCTTAAGAATATTATGAAAGAGTTCATTTGATGTTGGAAAAATTGAAGCAACTTCCAATAAGATTGTTTTTTAAATTTTATCTTTTTGTTTCCCTTAAAGGGTTTTGTAAACTAATTTTATAGCAGGTCAAATTTGGAGCTTTATAAAAGTCTTTTTCTTTTCTGTTTAGGATTTGATTACTCATCTAGTTATTTAAAATGCTTTGAAATCTAAAAAAAAAATTATCTAAAACCTACTGGTGTCAGTGCTTCTCTTACCAGTGGGCCTTAGTGTAACCCTCTCTTTGTAAAAACACATTAAATCAAAAATTAAATCAATCTTATCTTTACCACATTGTTTGAAACATGTTTAAATCTCGGCAGTCTTATTATAATTTTATTAGTCCCAGATCCCTAATTAATTTGTCATTAAATATAATTAAGAAACTGAAGCAATTCAATTTCAGAACCTGCATAAGTTGTAAAGAGTAATTAAAAAGGCTTCCTTAATTCACTGGAAAGCAGAGAAAAATCAGGACCCAAAGGAGACTTCCCACTTTGGTATGCAGAATTTTAAAAAATTTGTCTCTTTATCTGCAAATAAAAGAGACCAACATAGATAATAGAATATTCTAAGTTTGTAATTTTACATAAAGACATTTGTCCTGTTGGGAAAAGATATGATAAAAAGTATGTTTGTCATTATATTTTTATTGTAAATTTAATAGTCTGCGAAGGAAAATTTGAAAGTATCAGAAAAGATGGAAAATAAAAATAGCCATAGTCTCATGATTCAAATGCAATTATAAGAGCCAGTGTGTACACTATGTTACTCAGGTTGAACTTGAACTTCTGGGCTCAAGGAATACTCTTGCCTCACCTTCCCAAGTATCTGAGACTATAGGCATATGCCTCTCTGCCTGGCTTGACTTTTATTAGCTATTGACAACATAAAAAAGAGTATTTACAATACACTTTAAGGCATAAAAATGCAATCAAAAAGAACACCTGTCCCTACCACCTATCTTAATGAAGAGAATATTGCTTGTATCGTTGCAGTCCTATATGCCATTCAGGGTGTCCAACCTGCAGCTTGCAGGCAACATGTAAATTATTTGAGCCCTATTTTGCTTATCCATGATGTCGGATATCACAGAAAGTATGCATGGATCTTTTTTTATTTTTTCTCATCATCTTACATCACTATTTATGTATTTAACGTGTGGCCCAAGCCAACTCTTCTTCCAATGTGAGGCTGAAAAGAAAAAAGTTTGGACACGCCTACTCCATGCCTCACTCCATCTGATAGGTAAGTAATCATTATCCTAAATTTAACAGATATTTAAATTTACATGCTTTTCTTTATGAATTGACCACACATGTATTTCTGCAATCTTTCCACTGCATTCTTAACTTCTCTTACATATTTGAAACCTATTAGTTTCATTTTTACTACATTCTGGACACTTTGTCTAAAATTTTCCTTCTGATTTTTCTAATTTTCTTTTAAGCTGTGTCTAATATTCTGTTTAAACTATCCTCTGAGTCTCAAGTTTTCATTATTTTATTTTTTATTTCTAGAATTTCTATTTGTTTCCCTCAAGTATGTTTCTTTCTTCATTATTTTAAGGTCTCTCTACCTTCTCACATTTATAATTCTCTGTTTTATTTATTTAAACATATTAACTTCTATTTTGTGCCTAGATTAAATACAATGTAATTCATGAACTCATCCCCGGAAGAGTGCTACATGCTACATACCTCATTGTCGAATATCACCATAGTCACTTTTGAAAATTCCCTTTGGGAAGTTATGCACCAACACCAGCAATTAGTTCACCCATTCTTCAAGGTAATTCTGGAACTCTTTTTTCCAGAATGGCCATCAGAGCTATCATCATATTACCCTTGCTATCCTAAATGTTATCACAATGTCTTCCTTTCAATATTTCCTTTATCTTTGGGTAAAGAAAAACACTCATTGGGGGCCAGGTTAGGTGAATAGGGAGGGTGTTCCAACAGATATTTGCTTATTGGCTACAACTCTTTCACCATCAGCGAGTTGGCCATGTGAGCTGGTACATTGTCATGATGCAAGAGTCATGAGATGTTGGCAAAAGCTCAGGTCATTTTCATAAACTTGGTTAACTCTTTGTCCAGTTGGTACAAATGCATAATGAACAATCCCTTTGATATCAAAAAAGGTTAGCAATATTGTTGTGACTCTTGATTTGACTGAGAGAACATTTTTGGTCATGGAGAATTGAGTGACTTTCATAGTGCACTTTGACGCTTTGTTTCAGGGGTGTATTGGTATACTTGTGTTTCATCACCAGCAATAACATGGACCCAAACATCATCTTGCTTCTCCAGAGGTCTTGGCAAACTTTGACTCTCCTTTGCTTTTGTTCACCAGGGAAGCTACTTCAGGACCATTTTTGCACACACCTTTCTCATGCCAAGATTTTCAGTTAAGATTTTCCTATCTGTTTCTCTACCAATGTTTACTTGGTCTTCTATGCTTCATACAGTCAACCAATGATTGTGACCCACAGTTCAAAAATTTTTGTAATGTTTACATTAGTTTTGACGGCCCTGAACTTTCTCCAAAAGTGATGCTTTCTTTCCCCTCAGAAAAACATTTACCTCATTTTCTTTATGACATTATCCCCATAAAAATAGACTAAAATGTTCCTGATTTCACTTCCATTCTTGCCAAGTTTAACAAGAAATTTAATATCTGCTCATTGTTCGAATTCAAGCTCTGACATTCTCTTGATAACACACAAAAATTCGCAAAAACGATAATAAATGTCAGTCAGTAAGACACTGCCATGTGTCAACACAAACAACTGTGAGGCACCGACAATACCAAGGTTATAAAACTTTACTGAGCTGTTTGTACAGCGCTGCCAAGCAAAGAGCACAGTGGCCAGTTTACAAACTTGTCTGACCTTGTATTTAAAACTTTTACAGGTCTGATTTTGATATGTTTTTCTTTTGTTCTTTCTTTAAAAGGGAAATTGATTACTTTGTCAGTAAAGGAGGAAAAACGGTAGACTATTCCTCTCACAATACCAATTTTTTCTGCACATTAGCAGAAAGCCAGAGCTTTTAAAAAGAAGGACCGATTGTCATTTAGCTACAGTTAGTGTCCAATCTCTCTCTGCTGAAGAAAAACTAAGCTTGCCCCACCTGGGAGGTTTACCCTTCACCTTGCATCTTTGCCAATCTTCCAGGCATTTATCTGTTTTTTCTTACTCAAACTCATATTTTCTTACATATTCTTTTCGCTTTTAAAATATAAGCTAATATTGGTTATTTATGCTAACTTATGAGCTAAACTGTGGGTGTGTTTCCACAGAAAGAAGGTATGTTTAAATCACTGAAAAATCTGGGTACACATCAACTTGGACCATTTTCCATTTTGGGCTTGAAGTTTTGAGCCACATAGGTAGTATGAGTTTTAGGTCCTGAAACTTTCATGAGTGTTAACTTGTGCTTATGTTTGCAAAAGAGTTATTTCTTTCTACATCCAGCATCAACTGTGTTTCTTGATTATTCTCTCTGTGTAGTAGGCTTATTTCTATTTCTTTCTTTGTCCTAAGTACGTAGCTCTTTGGGCGTCTCAGCATTATGTGGAATGTTTAACTAGACGATCTTCTGTAGGACCCTAGGATTTGTTTCCTAGACTCAGATTCAGTTAATGTGTTGGTAAGTGCTTAAGGACCTCTAATAAAAGGACTGGACCTCTAATAAAAACATCCTGATCTGTAGCATTTGCCAATATTTGACCTGTCAATATCCACGTGCTGATTTCAAGCTACCAATGTGATATCAGTAAATGTATGGTTGGAAAACGATGTGTACAATCAGTACTTAGGCCAGGTAGTAGGCAGCTCTATCACACCACTGCTTACACTTTACATGGCTGTGAAAACTGATCATAATTCCCCAGGGTTGGGCATATCCCTCAGTGAATATTTGCTTACCTACCTGAATTACCACTTTGACTCTGTTTTACAGTTCTGTGTCTTCCTACCAGCTTGGCTGTATATTTTAAAAAGAGTGTTTTCCTTTGTTTCTATTTTATTTTAGCCTAGAATTTCTTGTTTTTGGCAAAAGAGCTGGTTAGGGTAATTAGCCTTATTGCTGAAATCTTCCTCTGGCTATCTTCTTCTCTTTTTAGAGTAGACTTTGTTGTTCTTATTTTGTGATTATAAAGATAATACATGTTAATTATAGAAAAGTTGAGAATTATACAAACATACATCGAATGATATTAAAACCGTCTGTAAGCTCATGACCCAGAGTTGTGTACTAACACCATTTGGGTGCTTATATCTCCCATCTTTATATTATACATGCACGTAAATATCTCTGTGTGTTTATATCTAATTTCCATCATGCTGTATCTACCAATTTGTCATCTCATTTTTATTACTTTGTAATATTTAATGAATTTTTCTATCATTAAATATTCCTCTATAGCCCATTTTTATGACTGTACTGTGTTCTTCACTTGAGTGAGCCAGAATGGCTGATCATTAATATTGTTTCTAAATCTTCACCATTATAAATAATGCTGAAATGAACATAACAGATGGGCTTCTGGTCAGTTTCCTGTGGTAATAATTTTTTTTCTCCCACCTTGGAATTGAGACAATCTTGCCTTATGGTCTTAGACTATTTTCTTCCTGTCTTATTTCTGCCTTGCTCAGCTGTATCTCATTCTGCAACAACTGACTTTTTTCAAACTGTATCTCCAATTCTTCATCACTAATAATCCTACATATAGAACTATATTTTGCTTTGTCAGCCATATATATTAGCCATTTCAAAAACTGGACTATGAAGACATATAGTTAAATGCAATTTTTAAAAAAGCCAAAAAGAAAATATCTGGTAAGTCTTTTTCTTTCCAGTTCTGTATTCACTAAAATCAATTTTCCTCCTGGCTATTGATGACTCTATTAACTATTGATATGGCTACCTTGTAAACTATCAGAATAGTTTATTTGCTTCTGAGGAAATGAAATATTGCTAGTCTGCTGTCACCATTTTTGGCAAAGGCAGAGAGACACCATAGCATCTGCCTCAGTGAAGCCAGTGTTTGCAACTGAGTGAGTCATCAGTTTGTGAGAAAGTACAATGGGTGTCAGCCCTTTGTCACTGAGGATTCTTCAGTTCTTCTGATGTCCTGTGAATTGTTATGACTGAATCTCTTTGGGGTGAATCATCTACCAGGAAATAACAAAGCAAGTAAAAGTGAAAAATTGACTCTAGGTTGACCCCTGGGAAAGAATAAAACATATTATTTTAATATTCTTCAAATGAAGTAGGAAGAATAGAGGATATTTCCTAAGAGATTTCTAGTTAAAAAGAGAACATTTAAGATTGCTATTATTAATAAAGCAATAAAAATGGATTATGGAATATCTCTTATGTTAAAGCTAAGTCATCTCAAAAAGTTAAGTTGTAGAAATAGAATAAAAGCAACTTCACTTCTCCAGTAGGAATGCTTGGAAATTTCATATGAAATCAGAGACTATTTAAATGTCAGGCTTTAGTTGCAGAAGGAGTACAGGTATTATTCTTGTTGAATTTGATTTCCTTTCTGCCGAGTGAATTATCTAGGAAGAGTCTCTTCAATCCATCTCCTCGACTGCAAAACAAGTATCAAATTATCAGTCATATACCTCATATTAAGTTTCATGAACTCAGACACATGAATACAGAGGGTGCCAAAAATGTACACACATTTTGAAAAAGGAAAAAACTATTAAAATTGTAACAGTAAAGTCATGTTTGACTTCGGCAATTACAAGACGTATGCAATATAATTTATATTCATCTTTCATTGTCAGTAAATATATAGTATAATAATTTTAATATACATTCTTATTTTGACACATTTGTTTTCCTTAAAATGTGTATGCATATTTTCGGCATTCTCTGTATATAACAATGATATACTTTTTTTTCTATTTGACCAATTCTTGTTTCCTCTTTACCCAGCAGCAAAAAATAATTTTGATAATATTACTTGTAACAGCATAATAATGTAACAGTATAATAGAAGATAAGAACACAGCTTTTTTAAAGATAATTTGGATTTGAATCCTAGACTGTCACCGGTTTTCTTTTGTGACCTTGGTGAAATTATTTCCCATTTATTCAGTCTCTTCATTTGTAAAATGAACATGATGAAGTTTATTTCACATGTCACTTCCAGGGTTCAATGAAGTAATTTATATAAAGTACTTAGCACAATACTAAGATAAGTGTGCTATATACCTTATTAACCATCAACAATTATTTTAAATAGCAACACCAAATTCAATTCATCTAATATTTATGGCGTACTTATGGATAATGGTTTGGTAGATTGGAAGAATATATCTTACATCCTTCCTTCATGGAGTCTAGTTGAGGAACAAGTTTTAAACACTTTAGACATGTGCTTAACAATAGAAGATAGTATATGATCAAAATATGGTTAGATGATAAAAGATGACAAGAGTTTGATTTAGAAAGAGATGTTGGCAGGGATGTGGACAAAAGGGAACACTTCTGCATTACTGGTGGGAATGCAAGCTAGTACGTTCCTTTTGGAAAGAAGTCTAGAGAACACTCAGGGATCTAAATGTAGACCTGCCATTTGATCCTGCAATTCCTTTACTAGTTGTATATCCAAAAGACCAAAAATCACTTGGCAACAAAGATATTTGTACTAGACTGTTCATTGCAGCTCAATTCCTAATTGCCAACTCTTGGAAGAAGCCCAAGTGCCCATCGACCCATGAATGGATTAATAAATTATGGTATACCATGGAATACTATGCAGCATTAAAAAAAGATGGAGACTCTTTTATGTTTACATGGATGATGCTGGAAAATATTCTTCTTAGTAAAGTATCTCAGGAATGGAAAAAAATATATCCAATGTACTCACTACTACTATAAAACCAATTTATAATTCCTCACACTTTCATATGAGAGATGAATCACAACTGTAGCCCAGGATGAAGGAGGGAAAGAGAGGGGGATGGGAAGACAAGGGGGTGGTTCAATAGAGGCAGGGTTAATGATGGGACCATAACTATGGAGCATATTGCAAGGGTATAAGTTAAATCTATCAAGTATTGAACACAAATGTCTTAACACTGATTAAGTAAATGAGGTGAATGTTAATTAGTAGAATGTAAGCACTCCAATTTTACAAATAATCAACACATCGAATCCCACAAAGGCATAAATGTATTCATGATCTATATATATATATGACTTAATAAAAAAAAAAGTGCTCACAGTCTTGGGTAGAAATGAAGCTCTTGGACCACTCCCAGACTCTACCTCCATGTGGTTTATTCTTGGTGGTAAGATGTTATAGAGCACTGCAGATGAGACTCACAAAAGAGTTTCTGAGGCCTCTGCAGGAAACTCGATTTATATTTAAAGATAACACCACAGATGGTGATCACTATCTTATGTATGCGGATGTGGCTGGGGAAAAAAAAAAAACAACAAACAATCCCTTCTTCATTGCCTGAATCAGAAGACTGATCCTTGGTTTACAGCTGAAGAAACTGCATGCTGTTCTGAATGTCAGAGGAAAAAAGCCAACTTTCTGTCCAAGTGTTGCAGGCCATCTTTGTTTACCCCTGGAGGACCTCTACAATCTTTAACCATGGTCCAGCATTTGAGATAATGCTTAAAGAGGACATACACAAAAAATTTTCAGCCTCGCTTCTATATAGGATCATCTCTTTCTCAGCTATCAGCTATTTGGCTATACAACTTCACCCATCATCATCCTGCTTTCACACACAATTATATATACATTGTTCCAGCACAAACACATCCCATTACCGCTACCATGCTGCTGAAGCAGCAAAGAACATCACGTCTGCACCATGCCATTCACTCTCACAGCTCCAACCCACACAGCATATCACCTCCCTAAATAGACTACTTCTCTTCTCTTCTTTGCTTGAATACTACTTGTCTTCTCTTCTTTCCTATTCATCCTTCCCATTGAGCTATGATTGCCACTGTGACATCGCCATCCCTAAAACTCAATCTTCCTATGTTGCCATATTTGTTTCTTATCTCACCAAAGCATTAGTACGGCATTCAGTGAGGTTGTTTCTTTATGTGACTATCTAACAAAAATTAATAATTATTTTTCAAGCACTTAGAATGGTTCCTAACAAAGAAAAGGAAATAAATCACTGATGAATTAATAAATGGCCTATTTCTCCAATAAAATTATTTTTCAGAAATCATCAATTTAGTTCTGACATACCAGCCCTATTAACAGACACCTGGATGATCTAAATCTGTAATTGTAAGCCATAATTATAGCTCTAAGATGACTCTGAAGAAAAGGTTAAAAGATTGAGTGCAAATCTGTAACTCAAAGAGGCCTCAGAGCTCTTAGAAAAAAATAAGACAGAATGGAAGGAAATATTGCAAATTATTCAACTGACAATGGATTAATAACCAGAATGTATAAGAAACTCAACTCAATAGAAAAAAGCAAATGACAAATGATCCAATTGAATGGGCAAAACATCTGAATAGGCATTTCTCAAAAAAAGAAGACTCACCAATAGCCAACAGATACATGCAAAAATTCTCAGTATCACTCATCATAAAAGAAATACAAATCAAATCTGCAATGAGAGTTCATCTCACCCAATCACAATGGCTTTAAGAAGAAGACAAAAAATAATGGATGGTGGAAAGAATGCAGAGAAATTGTACACTCTTGGTGGAAATATAAATTAGTATATCCACTATGGGAAACAGTATGGAGGTTCTTTGTACTCTCCATAAATCCCCAACAATAAAAAAAAAAAGAAGAAGTAAGTATATTAAAGAGATGTCTGCATTCCCATGTTTATGCAGCACTACTCACTATAGTCAAGATATGAAATCAACCTAAATGCTCATCAATGGATGAAGGGGGGGAATTGTAGTATGTATGCACAACAGAATATTATTCAGCCATAGAAAATGATATCCTGTTGTTTGCAACAGCATCGATGGAGCAAATAACATTGTAAAGTCAGCCAGACACTGAAAGACAAATGTCACATGTACTTACTAATATGTAAAAGCTGAAATATTAATCTCATGGAGGTAGAAAGTAAAATGATGGTTACCAGAGGCTCAGAAAGGGAATAGGGAGGCAGGATTAAAGAAGGATTAGTGGATGGATACAAAAATACAGTTGGATAGAATGAATAATCTAGTATTTTGTAGCACAATAGGGCAAATATAGTTGATCATTTATTTTATATTTCAAAATAACTAGAGGAGTGGATTTGGAATGTCCTCAACACAAAGAAAGGATAAATATTTGAGGTGATATATTTGCCTTGATTTGAACATTACACATTGCATGCTTGTATTGAAATATCAATGTAACCTCCTATCAATCTTAAATTTTTAAAAGTATACATCATATGTACCCCATAAACATGTGCAACTATTAGGTTTCCATAAAAATTTCAAATTAAAAGTAAAGGAAAAATAAGACAGAGGTTCTCTTCTATAGACCTCCAATTTGCTCTACATCTGGATTTAATCAGGTCTGCACTCTCTCTAGAAGCCATTAGCAAGGTCACCCTGAACTCCAGAAGTGCAACATGTAGCAACTCCCTTCATCATTTCTTCTAAATGTTTTGTTGGTCAGGCTACTGCCCCTAATTTGTTTAATTTTTTTTTTTTTTTAGAGAAATTGCACTTGTTGCCTAGGCTGGACTCAAAGTCATAGGCCCTAGCAATCCTCCTGCCTCAGTCTCCCTAATAGCTGGGACTACAGGCGTGCCCCACCATGCCCAGTCTTCATTTCTAACTTGCACCAACTACTACCCGAAAGCAAGAGGGAAGTTCAATCTTGATTGGTCCTTGAAAAACATTACTGAAAACTCCAAATATCTAATTCTGCACTTGGTCATGAAATGGTGGCCTTCTAGAGTATTACACTTGGAAAGGATATGGCAACCACCTGCTCTGACTTACCTTCCAAGTACCTTCCACCTGCTCTGACTTGTGCGGCAGATGTTTGCTTACCTGTACCCTAAATCATCTACAAACAAAAGGATCCTTACTCTGTGAGTTATCTATGAAAGTTTGTTGGGCCATTGTGGAGATTAATAAGCAAATATGTGGAAAGCACATAGCATCATATCTGGCAGTTATCATAGTAACTGCTCAATAAATTTCAGTTATTGACATTATTATTATTAACTCTCAAATCCTTTTTATTTTACTAACAATTCCTTCTTTTAAGATTTAAAAGAATGTACAAGGGTGAAACCATATTCTAGTACAATTTAGTTTGTATAAATGATAAAGAATATACATAAGCACCCCTCCTCCATCTTGGGCTATACTTTGTCACCTGCACTTTGAGGCAGCTTTAATCTATCCAGAGTTTCAAAAAGCCATCACTCACATCAGCCAATCCAAGACACTGGGCAGGGAGTCATCCTCCCCATCTTCTACCTCTCGAAGGTTCAGCTATTAATTACTTACATTACTTAACCTCTCTTGGAGAAAATAAACACACCCAAAATATTTCCACAAGAATAGGTAACTATTTTGGTATCAGTCATAATAAATTCCCATTTGGGAAAGAAAATTATCTAAAGGGAACAATGTCTACAGGGATGGAGCCCTGGCTAGAACATGAACACCCTTTCCTCATGGTCGCATAGAGCAGTTTAGTTCTGAGAGCCACAGCTCTTCAATATACATGTTTCTAATTTGGGGTAAGCTGTCCAATTATAAAACCAACCAGCCCATTCCTGTGGTTTCCTCAACAAAAGAACACTTACTGCTAAACGTGTACTCATGTCTCCAGCTCCTGCAGATACACTTGCTAGTCCAAAATAACAAATTCATTTTATACCCATATTCTACTATTCTCATCCAGGGTTCAAAAATCTAAACATCTAAGATCTAAGTAAGAGTCAAGTTTCCATCAGAACTTGGATCCCAGGTATTTAGGTTCTCTTCCCTAGGACTTTCTGCAAGAAGCTCCTAGACTAGCAAAGGGCCCTTTGCTTGGTTACTCAGCACCTAACATTTATTCATTAGTTCGTCCAACAAACATTTTGAGTAACCGTTTTGTGTGAACCATATATCCTTCAGTATTGCTTTCCCCTAGACATGTTCCTATTTGGGGAATGCCTGCATAAAATGTGGAAAATCATGCCAACTTCACTTCCCACCAATTCCAATAGCAGTCTCTTTTGCTTTCTTTATCATGAACCTCTTTCTGAATGAAATTAGAAATTAATGCGAATGTGCAGTATGTGCAGGACAAAGGTGCAACCTGTTTAGTATGCTACTATCTGCTTAAACCAAAAAGACTATAACATAGGTGCTGCTCATACAAATGTGAAATACCTCTGAAGGGCATATAGAGTGTGGTAACAGAGGTACCTTGAGGAGGGAAACTTGGTGGTAGCTAGGTTATAAGGCAAAAACAAAAGTAAAATTTGATTTCGGTCTTTGCTGCCTCAAGCAGCAAATCTTAAAAAGCATGTATGTGTTTTCCATTATATGCCCTTCTGAACTTTTTCACTCCTAAACTTTGTTCATATGCTGGGCATTCAAAAAAAAAAAAAAAGTGATAAAGAAACATTGCACGATGCTGAAATAATCTCAATAAATGGGGGGGGAGTGTTTTTGTTTATTCTCAATAAATTTTGAATTAATTTTTGAATTAAAAAATTCTAGAGTTGACTCCTCCTTGACAGAGACTCTTCTTATATTTTTTGTTCCTACCATTGACACAGTACTCCAAGCCCTATCTCCCAGGCCACCAAAGAAACTACCAGTTCCTGACTTATGGTCAATTGAGTAAATAAATGTATCTGTTTCTTTTTGCCACTGTAACAAATTACTACAAATTTAGTGCCTTAAAACAATACAAATTAACACCTTACAGTTCTTTAGGTCAGAAGTCTGACAGGGGTCCCACTGGGCTAAAATCTAGATGTAAGCAGGGTTGCATTCCTTTCTGGAGGCTCTAAAGGAAGAATCCATTTTCTTGCCTTGCCTTTTTAATTTCAAGAAGCTGCCCAGAATCCAAGGATTTGTGGCCCCTTCATTCATTAAAGCCTGAATTGGCTGCTTGGGTCTTTCTCACATTTTATGGTTCTGACCCTTGTTTCTCTTGTGATTCCTGATTCTACTTTTGATGCCCCTTGTGATTATATTGGGCCCACCTGGATCATCCAGGATAATCTCCCAATGTTAAGGTTAGTTCGTTAGAAATTTTAACTCCATCTGCAACTAATTCCCCTTTGCAATGTAACATATAGCCACAGGCTTCAGAGATTAAGATGCAAACATCACGGGGTGGGGCAGGTGGAGCATTGCAGGGACGTTGTTCTGCCTACCACAGTAAAGATAGAACTGATAGATAGATAATAGATACATACATACACTCGCAGATGCACGGAGCTTCAGTAGAGATGCAGCACCCCCCAGGAAAGAGCTTATCTTATAAAACATACTGTTCAAAATCCTTGTCTGAATCGTATCACTTTACCATATCAGGAGTCGTTCCAAGACATGTGAGGAGGTACTTGAGACAGCCTACTCACATGGGCTCCGCAGCCTCACTTCCTGGTTCCCAGTGCCAGCTCTACCGCTTACACGGTGTGTGCCAGGCCTCAGTCTCCTCATTTGTAGAATGACGACAGTATTAGTACCTGTCATAGGGCTGTTGTGAGGCTTAAGTGAGTTACTAAGCACTTAGAAAAGCACTACAATAAGTACACAGTACTCAGTACGTGCGGCCTCGTTGGACTTCATTCACACCTACATGCCTGAGAGAGCTCACATAGGAATGAATCTCTTCCAGAACAGAAATGATCAGCCCCAAAGTAAAATCCCATTTATATCCTCAGATCCTCAAGAAGAAAATAGTGACAAATTATTTTTCATTCATCTTAGTATATTCAGGTTTCTTTTCATCTTAGCAGACTGGAAGTTAAAATACCAGTATGGCTGGTTCAATACTAGGAAATTGGAAACAGTACTAGTTTTCTGATATGAATTACTTTGATTGAGCCAGACAATCTTTGCCCTCAAGGAAATTGCCACATAATGAGGAGGTAAGACAAACAAAGATGGAAGGTAAGTAAACGTGGTTAGCAAAATGATTGATTTTAGAGCCCCAGATAGCTTGGATCTAAAAAGCAAAGGGAACAGTTCTCCATTTTGTCCTGTTTGCCACCAGTGGGATAAATCTAGAAGTTTCATTTAGCAATTCTCACTGCAGACACAAAGACATCATTCAAGGCCCTTTCTCTAAAACTAATCACAGTTTATAGGTAACTCTTACTTCCATGTCTAGGGATTATTTCTAAGACATAGCTATTTAATAAAAAATAGCCAATTTATCTCTCTACAAATACTGGATGTATTATGGTAAAATATTATCTAATTCAGAAAGCTCAAATACAATCACAAGAGCACCAAGTATCTTAGTTCAATAACTAAGCATTATTTGAAACATAAAAATCCTTTGGATTTTTTTTTTTTTTTTTTTTTTTGAGACAGAGCCTCAAGCTGTCACCCTGGATAGAGTGCCGTGCATCCACAGCTCACAGCAACCTCTAATTCCTGGGCTCAAGCGAGTTCCTGCCTCCGCCTCCCAAGTAGCTGGGACTACAGGCACCCGCCACAATGCCCAGCAGTTTTTTGGTTGCAGCCTTCATTGTTGTTTGGCAGGCCTGGGTTGGATTCGAACCCGCCACCACAGGTGTATGTGGCTCACACCTTAGCCCGTTGAGCCACAGGCGCCAAGCCAATCCTTTGGATTTTTACTATCATAATTTGGTCAAGAGCTCTCCTCCTTACCATGAAGTTACTGCCAGACTGTAAACAGTACATCTATCCCTATCTATTCTCTTGTCAAGTATTTTGGCAGTCACTGCACCATATGATTCAAAGCACTCAGGGAAATGGCAATACCTGAATGTCACTGTCACAGAAAATGAGTGCAAACTTGATATCCTGTACTTTATCATGATTGTCAAATGAAATTCAATTTTATACTATCAAACTTGGCATTTTGTCTCAATGTAGCAAGCTGTGTAATTAATGAGCTAAGGAGAAATTATGTATTACCTGCCGAGCATACTTTTACAACACAATTAAATCTAGTATTCATGCATTCCATAATTTTCATTATGCCTGTGAAGATGCCCTGAATTAGCTATGTCCTATTTTTAGTATTTTATGAATAGGATGACATTTCTTTTAGTGGAAATAATATAGCCAGATGCTATGAAACAAAAGGTATAATAATATTTGTCCATATCTCCCGTTTAGAAACATCAAGATTATAAGGTATATTAATTGGCTACTGTCATGTTTATTGGGATTTATGTTCTATCATATTATAAGCACTTTTAAGTAAAAAATATTTTTTTCCTCTTGGCATAGAAAATTTTCCAACACTCCTGGCCCAGTCGGGGGAAACAAAAATTTGCCAAAGAGGCAGAGTCTAAACCAAATAAGATACTAACTACAACAAAATTCATTTAACTGGCTTTGAGTGGGGTGAATTTATTTGGTTACAGCGAATTTTTGATGACCTATAAAAAAATAGCAGCCAAATGTGTTCATCCATTTAAGATATATTAATTATCACCCACTAAACACGAGGCGCCGTTCTAGGAATTGGAGATAAATAGCTAAAATCATGGCCAAAAATGATTCACCAGGATCCCAAATATGGAGCAACGGCTCAAAGGTATTGGCTGAGAGTAGCTGAAATGGCTGTTCAGAAGAGATGAAAAGAAGTGCCATATTCTAGAGGTAAGGTTCATCCAAATAACTTTTTAAAAACCGGAGAGAAGGTTTGAAAATTTTCTGTTAAAATTATCGGAAATGGACTAGGCTAGGTAACTCATGCCTATGATCCCAGAACTTTTGGAGGCCGAGGTGGGAGGATCCTTTGAAGCCAGGAGTTCAAAACCCACCTGAGCAATATAGTGAGACCCCATCCTTAAAAAAAAGAAAAAGAATTCTGGGCACTATGGCATGCTATAGTTAGTCCCAGCCATTCAGGAGGCTGAAGCAGGATTCCTTGATCCCAGAAGTTTGAGGTTGCAAGTGATCTATGATGATGCCACTGCACTCCAGCCTGGGTAACAGTTAGACTGCCTAAAAATATATATATATATATGTATGTATGTATTAGAAATGAATACAACCTTTGAAGACAGGCAAAGATAGAAAGCACAAAAGAGAAGTCTAAGAAGAAAATTAAGGAAGAGAAAGTGGTTGGAAAAACAGAATGCTTGGGCACCAAAAAATTCCAGACAATAAACTTCTGAGAAGTAAATCCAATGACACTGAGTGTGTCAGTCTCATCTGACTGTGTTTATAGAAAGAAAAAGAATCATGAACTTGGGGTTGTTTCTCCTCATATTCCAATCAATAGGAGCTTCCTTTCACAAGGAGACTTTAAACAATTAGGGAAACATTTTGGTTTCCAGCTAATGGATTTAATAGTGATTGCTATTTCAGGAAAAGCACTTCATCCAATTGTAGGCATGCCAAGGGTACAAGAGAGGGGAGCTGAAGGAGCATAAACTGTACTAAAGGCATTCACAGCTGGCTCTGAGTCACTGAGAAAATAATTTCCTTTCCCAAATAATCCCTTGAAGTCTTGGGATTGCTTTCATTCCAGATGATAATGTGCTGGCCTAAGAACAACTGTTGCCTCTACGCTTGAGCACTGAGGAGCCACATGTTCTGTTGATTGTGCCAGTGCCAAGCGTCCCTGAGTAGTATGTGAGCGACCCAGGAGGAAACAGGCATAAAGTGGAGGTTCAAATATTAAGACCAGGTTTCTAGGTTAATAGCATGTTCAAACCTACCATGTTTTTTCCTGATAATCATCTTAGAACATCTGGACATTTTCTCATTCCCTTGCTCTTCAACAGACAAAGGACAAAGATCCTGGGACATCAACCTTTTGGCCACACATATCTAAAGCATTGACAGTAATCTATTAGTTTGGGGCCTACATATGCAAAATTCACCCTTACATTTGCCCACCACAAGTACTACATTATTCTAAATAGTAGAACCTCTGTGAGTTGACCACCCAAGGGGCTATATGGTCAACATATGGAGGTGGTCAACATAAGGAACTTCCATTGAGTACACATGATACATGTCTGATCTATGAAAATTAGGTCAGCTTACAAGGTGGTCAATGTAGTTAGGTGATCAACTATGGAGGTTCTCTGTATATTGAAACACGTCTTTGCTTTATGTAGGCATTGATATTTCAACTCATTTGCAAGTGTTAGCTTATCAAAATTTCCTACAGATACCAATGTTAATATGATATAAGAGGATAATTAAGCTTGGATAATTTTATGGATTAAAGATAATTGGCATTGAAATAATAAGGCACACTTAACACATTACACATTTGCTAAGTTAATGTCTTATTTGGTTTAACATAATATTCAAGTGTCTTCTCTATTGATTTGATGTTATTAAATTATGCCATTTGCTCTGTGACTAAATTGCCCTTTTAATTATAGTGTAAGACAACAGTTCTCAACCTGTGGGTCACAACCCACAGGAACTGGATTAAAGTGTGGCGGCATTAGAAAGGTTGAGAACCACTGGTGTAAGATTTCTGTAAAGTGAAACTAAAGATTTTCAAAAGCCAACTGTAATATACAATCCTTATTAGAATATTATATCAATTAGGAATAGTTTTAGCCTTGAGCAACAGAAAACTTGACTGAGAGACTTAAGTCACAAGACATTACTTAACACAAAGACCAGAGAGAAGCCAGCCCAGGATTGATTCAGTGACTCAAGGATGTCATCAAAGACACAAGTTCCTTCAAATTTTCTACTCAACCATCCCTGCTACATATTCAGTGTTTTTACTCAAAGTCAAAGATAGCTATCAACACTCCAAGTATCTTGTCCTTGCACAATCGTAAGACTTTCCCAACACATCACTTACACCTTAGATTCCAGGCAAGTCATTGATGAGGAGAAACAAGATTGTCTTAACAGCTTTATACCAAATGTGACTTACACCCAGGAGCTGGGTGAGCTGGCACAAAAAGTAGACAACCACCAGAGTCTGCCACAGGCACACGTATCCCCCTTCTGAAGCCAATGATTTAATGAAGATTCTACTATGTAGCCAAAAAGTGATGTTGTGAGTCTTACAAACTAGCATAGAAGCTGATGAGAAAAGATAATAATTGGCTTTAGCACTTGAGTTTGGGGTTATCTCTCCTGGATGGAGAGTACCACCTCTAGTGTCTACAGAAAGAAACAGATGCTACTTTTCATTATTCCCAGCTGGGATTTGGCAAGGATGAGAGGAAAAGGAAGGGGACAAAGAGAGGAAAAGCAACCTCGTACTCTGTTAGGAACTGAAAAATCTGTGAAGTCTTATATCCAACCGTTTCACAAAGTACCATAAATAATATTTTCTTCTATTAACTGCCCATCAGCTCTATCCAGTTCTAACTTCTAGCAAACTCAATGGCCAAAGAGTTTCTGCCATCACCACTAAGACTACACTGGAAAGATTATAAGAGCTCCAAAATATAGGTCAGAACATGGTTCTAATTCCAAGATCTAAGAGCTCAGGAATAATGCCCACACATCACCACCCCTGTGAAATCATCTTTTGGACACAATGTCACTTTTAAAATAAGGAGCAAGGGGTCATACTTCTGGGTTAAACAATGGTCCCTACTATGTACACATATATTACAAACTAATGAAAAACTACTTTCAAACATAAATATAGCAATCTGACCTATTAAAAAAAAAGGTTTCAGATTTGTAATCACTATGTATGAAGGAGAAAGAAATCAATATACTTTTTTATTTATTTTTATTTAAATATATAAAATTAAAGCTACAATAATTTATAGATTTATAATATTGCTTCTGTTACAGATTAAATAGGAGAAATACCATTTAAGATTACCTTTCCCATCACCAGGTACATTATCGAAAATCCCTTGTACACGACACCACCACTGCATCTTGGATTGTCAAAAGACTCGGATGCTTCACATGCCCCAGGATTGATAGCAGCAAATATAGTAGAAATGACAGGTAGTTATCAAGCTGGCCAGCAGCAAGCCATTAGTAAAGTTGTTTAAACTTTATAAGCCTCAGTTTCCTTATCCATAACATTTTGTAATAATAAAAAAAGTCTGTCTACAAGGTTGGAATGGGACCAAGTCAAATAAAATAAAAGATAATCAGCTATTATATTGATAAATCAAGTTAAGCTCTTCTTAGCAACATCTTAAAAATATGGGGTCATTATATATAATTAATATATGGGGGTGGAAAAGCCAAGAGATGAGCCTTAGTATGACACATTTTTGTGCCAATTTATTTTTCTTTCTGATGTGGTGGTTTTTCATTGTATCACATCAGGTTTTTCAACTAAAAAATAGGGACATATGTTTGAAGAAACTGAAGAAAATGACATAAAATCCCAACATAAGTCTGTAAGGCAAATGTGGTTGGAAATTTTTTATATTAAGTATGATAATTCAAACTAAATCTCTGATTTGGATACCTTTTATTTCTTTCTCTTGACTGATTGCTGTGGCTGGGACTTACAGTAGTATGCTGAGTAGAAATGTTACAGTGGGTATTCTTGTTTTGTATCAGTACTTAGTTTTCAACTTTTCCCTATTCAGTATGATGTTAGCTATGGGTTTTTCACACATGGTTTCTATTATTTTGAGGTTGTGTTTCTTCTATGCTTAGTTTATTGAGGATTTTTATTATGAAAGAATGCTGAATTTTATCATATGCATTTTCTGAATCTATGAAGATAACCATATGGTTTTTGTTTTTAATTCTGTTTATGAAAATAATCACATTTATTGATTTACATATGTTGAACTACCCTTGCATCCCTGGAACAACACCCGCTTGATAATGGTAAATTATCTTTTTGATGTGCTATTGGATTAGGTTTGCTAGTATTTTGTTGCAATTTCTGCATCTATATTCATTAGGACTATTGATCTGTAGTTCTAATTTTTTTGTATGTCATTGTCTTTAATATCAGGGTGATACTGGCTTGATAGACTGAGTCAGGGATAATTCTCTCCTCCATTTTTTGGAACAGTTTTAGTTAAATTCCAGTTCTTTGCATGTTTGGTAGAATTTAACTGTCAATCCATCATGTCCTGGGCTTTTGTTGTTGTTATTGAAAGATTTTTAATACTGATTAAGCCTCACTACTTGCCATTGGCCAGTTTTGGACTTCTATTTATTCCTGGCTCAATCTTAGGAAGTTTCCAAGAACTTATTCATTTCCTTTAGCCTTTCTAGTTTGCAGATGTCATAGTAATTCATAGTAATTTAAAGATCTCCAAATTGTAAAAGAGGAACTCAAATTACCTCATTGGTTGCTAATAACTAGAAAACACTAAAGGTTCCTCTAAAACTTTATTAGCTTTGAGAAATACGTTCATTAAAGTTTAGGATACAAAATCAATGTTCAAAAATCATTTCTGTACACCAATAATAACCAAACTGAAAACCAAATCAAGAATTCAATCTCACTTGCAATAGGTACAAAAAAATATCTAGGAATTTTTTTTTTTTTTTTTTTTGAGACAGAGCCTCAAGCTATCACCCTAGATAGAGTGCCGTGGCATCACAGCTCACAGCAACCTCCAATTCCTGGGCTCAAGTGAGTCTCTTGCCTCTGCCTCCCAAGTAGCTGGGACTGCAGGCGCCCGCCACAACGCCCGGCCATTTTTTGGTTGCAGC
>CAUYRH010089025.1:0-14522 GCA_963574655.1 Perodicticus potto | reverse complement strand
CCCACGGGAATAAGCTCAGGAGCAGGAGGCCACAGAGCGAAATGGGAAGCCCCAGAATGGAAAGGGAAGCGAAACCGAGGGAGAAATGAGACATCCACCCACGCCGAAGCAGTGTTTGCCTTTCTTCCTTTTTGAGGTATCAGCACAGAGTCTAAATTTCCCTGAACTGTCTATTTTCTTCTGAGCAACATGACAGCAGCATGAAGAAAGAATTCCGGGAACACATCAAGAAGACATGCTCTAGCAGGGCTGGGGAGCCTGTGGCCTTAAGGAAAGTTGTGGTCTTCCTTGTCCTTAAGAGTGGCCTTTGGACTGAATCCAAATTTTACAGAACAAATCCTTTTATTAAAAGGGATGCAGTAGGAAACCATGAAGCAGAAAACGATGAACGAAGCTTTTCTTGCCTCCTGTGGTGCTTAAAAAAGAAGGATCTTGCAACGAGAAGGGCACAGGGTCCCCACCCCATGACAATTCTGGGGAAACTTGAAGGGTTGGAATAATATAAACTAAAATATTTGGCGTCAGTCCCACTAGCTGCTGAAATACAGCCTCTCGCGTGCTTTAAAATACCTCCAAAGTATGTACTCTGCAGAATACTCACAAAATATGTAGTCTGTACATTACACACAACAGGAAGTTGCCAAATCAGATGTTAACCCTCAGAAGCTGAGCACATGGGCTGCCCTCCACCTTACTGTTAAAAGACTGAATTAGTCATTAATCCTTGAGGAATGTGAGGGAGAAAGGCAAGCTGGTCAAATCCAACTAAGGTCTTTGCAACTGCAATTGAGATCAAATTTCAAAGACATATAAACTATCCCAGCTTCCTAGACTGTAAGATGACGTGTTCATAGGTCCAATGATGAAATACTCAAAGATTGTCCCCTGCCACAAGGAATTAATAGCTTTTCTGAAGCATTTCATTAAAGCTACAGTTTGTTTGCCCCACGTTCTTATTAATAACATGCCATAAGTATCGATATTTAAATTAAATGCTTATGGCCTTCATTAGTTAATCAGCCCTCCACAGAATGTATGTTCCATGAGTCCTGATGCTCCAGTGCCTTGTACCTAACAGGCAGTAGACATATGTGCATACAGACTAAATTAATTGTTCTAATACTTACTATTAATTATGAGCCAGACTCCACAGGCAATAGAGCCCAATGATGTTTTGAAAATTTGCAAGTGCAAAAACAGCCCCGACATATGCTTATAAGCAAATCAAACTCATATAATAGAAAATGATTTTGACGAAGGTAATGGAGAATGCATTTCTACAAAATAGCCCTTGACTATTTGCATTGATAGAAGAAATAAAACTCTGACAGCAGCTTTCGAGGTAATGCTGAGGACACAGGCTGGATAAACTACTGGTGAGAGGAGCGCCTGCGTATAAATATGCTGTGAACTGAAGGGGAGCTGGAGGGAGGGAGGAGGAAGGGCTGAGTGCTGTCTCCTTCTTGGCAGCAGGTGAGCCAGCTTCTAGGCAGTTGTGATGGTGACAGCTAGGAACTCAGAGCTGTTTGGCGAGACAGAGGAAGTTCTAATCTTCTAATCTTCTTCCCCTTTGCCCTCCCCAACAGCCAATCCTCAGAACTAACTGCCTTGCTAAACCTCTAAATGCTTTTTGGCTCTGCCACTCAGCTGACACTTAGCTACTCTGTGTCAGCATTTACCTACATTATCTGTTTCTGCACAGCTTATCTCTCTGTCTAGACTGTAAATCCCACCCCCTTTTTTTTTTGAGACAGAACCTCAAGCTGTCGCCCTGGGTATAGTGCCTTGGCATCACAGTTCACAGCAACCTCCAACTCCTGGGCTCAAGAGATTCTCCTGCCTCCGCCTCCCAAGTAGCTGGGGCTACAGGCACCCACCACAACGCCTGGCTATTTTTTGGTTATAGCCATCATTGTTGTTTGGCGGGCCGGGGGCTGGATTCAAACCCACCAGCTCAGGTGTACGTGGCTTGTGCCTTAGTCGCTTGAGCCACAGGCGCCGAGTCGACTGTAAACCCCTTAATAACACGGTTTGAATTCCATCTACTTGACTTAGTATCAGGGTGATCTGAAGTTATTGAACTTCTCTGAACTTCAGTTTTATAACCTGGCTGCCAGCATCTGTGGAGGGGAGATGAAACAAGACATGTGTGTGAAATACAATGCACAGGCACCTGGGATGTGTCTTTCTCGACGTATTCTCCAGGGACTACTCACCATGTCCCACATAATTACAGTCATCGTTTGTTGGGTGCTTACTATGAACGGGGTACTTCACACATATTACCTCTATTCTTCATAACATCTTTGGCAGCAGATATTATTATCCCTATTTTGTTGAAGTTCAGATAAACTATGTTTCTTGACAAGGTTATACAGGTACGTGGCAGAGGCGTGATTCAAACTCAAGTCTTTCCCCACATGCAGCTTGTGCTCTTTCCACTACACTGCCCTATCTGCACACAGTAGGCACTCAATCAATGCTCGACTAAAATTATGAAGAGTTGTCCATTCAAAACTGCGTTCTACAGTGAGCTTTCAGAATAAAGGAATTAAAATGTCTTTGCAATGAATAATAAAATTAATAATATTCCTTGTAAATCTTTTTTTAGTCAGAATCTTTTTTCTCCACCTAGTTGGGTGGCTTAGATGCTGAATGAGGCATGAGCGCTAAATGCAGCACCTCGGGAGTTAACGCACATTTCATGGAAATGGCAATGAAGCCCGTGGACAAGATTCATTACTTGTCAATTCTTGGCAGGTGGGAAGAGCTGATGCATAAGGCAAAAACTGAAAGCTCCTCATTTTGCCAAACAAAAAACAAAACACCAACCTCACCCATTTTAGATGCATAGGCATACAGAATTGGAGAAACTATAGAAATTGTAGAACTGGAGGGCCTGTAGCTCAATTTTCTCTTTTAACAGATGAAGAAATTGAGGCTTAGAGAAAGTAAAATGATTTGCAAAAAAAAAATCCCCTGAAACCGAGACTGGTAAACTCTCACATAAGGTGCACTATGTAAGGGTATACAGGACACCCCCCTGGGTAAAGGGCTCAACTACAACTTGAACTTTACCTAAGAAACAAAAACAATGTAACCTAATAATTTGTTCCCTCATATTAATCTGAAATAAAAAATAAAATAAATAAACTTACTTAAGTTATCAAAATAAACCCTGAAGCCAATGAAAAACTTCATGTCTTGACCTAAATATAAAGCTAAAATTAAAAAATAGTGATAATACCAAATGCTGGTGAGGACGTGGAGAAATACGATCTCTCATGCATTGTTGGCAGGAGTAGAAAATGGTACAGCCACTCTGAAATAGTTTGGCCATTTCTTTGAAAACTTAATATGCACTTTCCCAGCAATTTACACCTGGGCATTTATCCCAGAGAAATAAAATGTCTGTCCACATAAAAATCTGCACATAGCGCTCACAGAAACTTTATTTATAATAGACCTAAACTGGAAACAAGTGAAATCCCCTCCAGAGGTGAATGGTTAAATAAGGGGACATCCCTCCCATAAAATGTTACTCAGCAACAGAAAGAAATGAACTACTAATACACGTATTGATACGCCTGAATTTCACGGGAATTATGCTGAGTGAAAAAAGCCAGTCTCAAAAGGTTAGATACTATATAATTTCATGTAAATAACATTCTCAAAAATGACAAAATTGTAGAGACAAAAATGAGATTAGTGGTTGCCAAGAGATAGGAATGGGTAGGGGATAGGGGTGAGTGAAATGGAAGGGGTAACCTGAGAAAGATCTTTGTGATGATGGAATAGTCCTGTCTCTTGATTGCAGTGGTGGTCGTGCAGATTTATGTATGTGACAAAACAACGTAGAACTATGTACACGTATTGTACCAGCATCACCAGCATCAATTTCTTGGTTTTGATATTGTACATAATCTTGTAAGATGTAACCATGAGGAAACTGGGTGAAGGGTACGTGGGACCTCTCTATGCTATCTTTCCACTTCCCTATGAGTCTACAATTATTTCAAAGTAAAAAAAAATTTTTAGATTGAGAGACAGTGCAGTAACTCATTTCAGTTAAGATATTTGTAATTGGCTCAGCGCCTGTGGCTCAACGGGCTAAGGCGCCAGCCACGTACACCTGAGCTGGCGGGTTCGAATCCAGCACGGACCTGCCAAATAAAAATGACGGCTGCAACCAAAAAATGGCTGGGCGTTGTGGCAGGCGCCTGTAGTCCCAGCTACTTGGGAGGCAGAGGCAAGAGACTCGCTTGAGCCCAGGAATTGGAGATTGCTGTGAGCCGTGATGCCACAGTACTCCACCCAGAAAATAAAAAAAAAAAAAGATATTTGTAATTATCTGTCTTGACTAAATACATGAAACTAATTACTCTGGTGTGTTCCACCTAGAGATTAGCCAAATAATAGAACTGACTGACAGTCCTACCTTGTTAAAAATGATCTGTACCTGTTATTATAGCTACCTAACGCCTCCTTAAAAAAAAAAATCTCACTTTGTTTGCGATCGGTAGATTGTAAATTAAGATCCTCAAGGGGACCTATTAACGGAAGAATAATCTGAAAAGACTACTATTGGAATTTGGTATTCTCATATTATAACATGAAATGTCATTTGTTTGGAAATTATAGGGGACGTTTCCACTGGCTTAAAATCCCATAGGAGAAAAGGCCCCAGGTATTTGGTGCCTGGATCTTGCTGCTATCATTTATAATAGGAAAATATCACCATCTAAGGTGACCATCATCTACCTACAAAACTGAAAATTCTCATCATTTGATGGTGAGCAGCTCAATGCAATGAACTTTACGCTTCTTTTTTTCACAGACAGGAGTGCTACCACATAAGACTGATTATACTTTGACTATTCCGATTGTTGAGTCCTAAGATAAATGGTTTCTTTGCAGCAGCTGTTTCCTAACAGATTCAAGGTGCACCTTGAGTCTATAGGTAAATCTGTTTTCTGGGGCTATCTTAGTATTGCCTAAGTGGTATAACTAATGCTTTTTTCTTATTGAGACTGTACCAGTCAACATAATAAACTTCAGTTTACGACATACTTCCTTAGAAATAGTTACCCTTGTAATTTACTCACCTATTTGATTAAGAATGATGGCCCAACTGTCAACTGGTCATGCCATATATTTATAAATTGAATCCTGGTCAGTTTTGTCCACAGTAGCTATTCCAGACTCTCTTTACCCCTTCAAGCTCCCTGCTTGATGTCACCCCACTAGCTTCCAGTCGTAGCTTGCTGCAATTTCCAACCACTGCGCTCAAGCAATCTTATTGCCTCAGCCTCCTGACTACCTGGGACTACAGGTGTGTGCCACACACCTGACTTATTTTTAATTTTGTTTTTTGAAGAGACAAGGTATTACTGTGTTGCCCAGATTGGCATCAAACTCCTAGGCTCAAGCACTCCTCCTACCTCAACTTCCCAAAGTGCTGGATTATAGGCATGAACCACCATAGACCCCATCTTTTACTGAATCTCCCAAGATCTTTTTCCACCAATTTTCTCCTCTCTGATAGCTTCAACTTCATAGACTGGTATAGCTGTGTGCAGAAAAGAGAAGAGATTTCAGCCAGCTTGAATGATATTTGTATTAGTGTCCTGGGGCTACTACAAGAAATTACTGTAAATAACAGAAATTTCTTTTCAGTGGCTCCTTTTGTCCTCTTACATTTTGTTGGTTTAGAACCTGAACTTCGGGGATTTGAGTAAGCACCAGAAGCAGTTAGGAAACATTTTAACTTCTTCTTCCTTTAAATACTCCTCCTTTGCCACTATTTTGGCAAATGAAGTTGGGCTACTCAAAGTCTTTTTCATTTTCCTTTTTCTAGTATGTTGGAACTGGAAAGGACCTTGGATGAACCTCTTCATTTCACCAATTAGTAACCTGAAGACAGCGTGTGCCATAGCTTGGATGGGGTCACAGGTCTGGCTAGTGGCAAAATTCCACACGAGGATCTGAGTCTTCATTCAGTGTTCTGCCATGGTTCAAAACCCAATGCTGCAAATATTTGTAGGTACCTGTTAGATATAAAACAGTAGGCTGGATTCTACTGGACAGGCAGAGGTTGAAAAAAAGATTACCACCTTGAACCATTTTTAATCTGGTGAGGAAGAAAGATGTACACAAAGAAAATTATGGAGAATATGCAAAAAATAAGATGCATGAAAAATCCATGAGGTAATGAGCTTCACCTGAAGAATTGGCAGGTGACTTTGGAGTAAAATTGGTATCTTAACCTCGAGCACCCCCTTTTCCTTTGGGAAGTACTTATGGGTGTGTGGAGATGGGAGCATTGAATCCATTATTGATCCCAGAAGCCGTTTCTAGCATAGCTAGGTGGAGTTGAAGCTCAGCTCACCTCTCATAGTGCACTTCCAGGAGAGGCAAGAAACCATGGAAATGTCCAGACCAGCCACAGGTTTTCTGAGCAGAGAAGAACCAAGCTCAATATTTCAGACATGCATTTACAACTTTATCTTTTCTTCATCTAAAGTGTTCCTGAACAAGGGCTTTTGAGGCTAGACTTTTAGTTTGCAACTCTAGTCAATACAGCTTGATTTTGTAGAACAATCTCCAGAAATTCTCGGGATATTAAGTGATACAGGACTGCAGAGAATAATCGGTAGAATTAATGTGCTAATGAGGTACTAAGGCAGCTTTGCTCAGGATTAACACATTCTGGAGCCAACCAAATGACTGCCCTTTCTAATACCTCCCAGGCATACTTCTGTGTTCAGAACTCGGTAAAACTCCGGGCCTATATAAATCTTCTCTATGCTTTTGTTTTTTTTGTAAGTCTTGAGAAGGGGGAAGAGTTGGAGAAATGAATGGCTTTAAAGCTAGCTGAGTGACAAATCCCAGACTGAGCTCTTGTTTTGTTAAATGTTGGTTATACCCCTGAGCAATCACGCATTTGGATTCATATAGGCTTCACCCTACACCCAGAGCAGAAGCCATGTTTGCGGGGCTGAGAGTATTCTATTCTGCCAACGGTTCTGGTACTGACCTTCCTCCCTAATTACTCTCCCTCTATCCCAGTGGTTCGCAACCTTCCTAATTCCGCGACCCTTTAATACAGTTCCTCGTGTTGTGGTGACCCCCCCCAACCATAAAATTATTTTCATTGCTACTTCATAACTGTAATTTTGCTACTGTGATGAATCAGAATGTAAATATCTGATTTGCAGGATGGTCTTAGGCGACCCCTGTGAAAGGGTCGTTTGACCTCCAAAGGGGTCGCGACCGACAGGTTGAGAACCGCTGCTGTATCCCCTCAATCATGCAGAGTCCTTGCCCAAGTAAAAAGAATGTGAGCATCTCTGGATCCAAACGCTCATCACACAGTCGAGTCAGCTACCGACACCTTTACAGGAGGATCTTTCGGAAATATCACACCACATATATGTTTCCATTCTTGTCTCTTTAAGAGCCCTTCCAAGGTCTCCAAAAATATCCCTTCTCTTCTTGAGGTTTTGTCTTCTTTAAGAAGTTTCACAGAGTAGAAGAAAGACAATGTCATAGATGCTTCATATTTGCATCACTGTTTACGGTTTCTTCTTTCCCTTTGCTGGAAACCTCCTCCTCCAGAGACAATAGGTGCTTTTCTCCTCTACGTCATGAACTCAGCTACCCCGTGCATGCCATCCATGGGCCAGGTGCTGGGGATAATGAGGAGCAAGTCTTGTTGGACCGTCCAAGCTGATCATATCATTTCTGTTTTGCCTACTTGTCAGAAGAAAGCTTGCCAGTTTTATATTTTCTTTTCTAGAATATTGGGAGCAAAAGATATGATTTATGAGTATTCTGAATGTCTTCCTCCCCTATCTATTCCTCCATTCTTCCATCCACTGACACCAGCGCTTTCAGAGCCCCTCCAGCATTTGAGTGGCTCCTCTGGACCAAGGCCTATGCTAGGTTCCAAGGATACACTCAGGGCAAACCCTGCCTCTGCCCTCAGGGAAGTCCTGGTCCGAGGGATCTGGTCCTATGACCAGACTGTGACCTGGAATGCCATTGCTAAGCCAGTACGGTGCAAAGGAGCCTGCAGCTTCCAGCAGCTGAGGCTGATTGTCAGTTAATTCACGGAACAGGTTCCTTTTTTGATGGCCGCTTTAATCCCCTTTAGGCACATTTCCAGGGAAATTTTAAAACAACAGCAAACTCCAGGATCCAATTTGACGCGTATAATCTTCTAACCCGTTGGGGAGATAACATTGGTTCTTCCATTTCTCCGTCTTCCTTCTCAAAGGTGTGCTGCTCCTTTTGTTTAGCTCAACGTGTGCCTTCCCTTCCCATCCACATGCTCACTCGTGACAGGAGACATTTCAGGACCCCAGAGAGCCTGGGCTGGCAGAACAAATTGACATGTAGGAGTGCAAATGGCAGTCTTTCAGAGAAAATGAAGAGGAAGAGGAAAAATGGCAGGCTAAGAGAGCACAAAAAGGAGAGAAACTAGAAAGAAGGGAAAAGGCAGAGAGTGAAGAAGAGGCAGAAGCAGCAACAACTCCAGCCCTAACTGATCTCTTCAAGACCTAGGGCCATGCAATTTCTATACCTGAGAATCAGGTTTATAAAAGGGCTGGCTGCAACAGTCCTTCCAAATATGGGGGCGAGGGGGAGAAAACTGCAGGGCTACCAGAAGACCTGACTCACTCGCTGGTGACATCTTAAAGGGTGATTTCGCTTCCACATTATGAACTTGGGGAAAAGGAACACCTCCCCACCTCCATCATGTGTTGCTTTTGAAAATTATTATTTTGGAGCACAAGCTGTTTCCTGTCTTTAAAGCCTATTATCTATTTCCCTTCCAGGTGGAGCCTGGGCTGCCTGCTAATTTAATCCCCTGGGCTTCCCCTCTGCCTTCAAGATCTCACAGACATTCAGGCTTCATAAAGAGGGCACCTTTGTGTCTTCCTCCCTTGAAGGGCCCCATCTACTCTGGCAGCAGAGGAGATGCTATTTTGGGAAATAGCAGCTGAGTTGGGAGGGTAGTTAATTGTTTGTCAAACCCTTCCAGTCTAGTTAGATTTCATGGTTTAAAAAAATAAAAAAGAGCAAAGCTGTGCCCTTTCCTTCATTCTATTTTACTCTCACATCTGTGAGAGGGGAGGGAAAAAGAGGGCTCCTTGTCCTTCTCTGACACAGGCATTTAAGCTAATTTAAAAAACAAAAATTAACCTAATTTTTCTACCCAATTGGTTCTCAGCACAGAAGCCAATCAAAAATCATTTATAAGCCTCAAAAACAAAACAAAACAAAAATAACCAGACCCTCCCCCGCCCCACCCCCCAAAAATCCAAACCGGTAATAACAGAAAAAAGACACCAGGGCTCTGTTATCCACTTGGACCATAGCATTTAATTCAAACCACCGCAGCCAAACTGACTAAGCAGTTCTTAAGACCTGCCCACACCCCACTGACACACATGAAAACAATTCTACCCAGGCACACTAATCAGGACACTCATGGTGACACACATTCCATCCCAGCACAGACAATTAAAAATCAAACACAGAAAGACCCAGACTGAGAAAAAGCTACTTGGAACTGTGACCTCTGGCCCCCTTCCTGTGACTGTGAGACTTTCTAACTCTTGGGTTAGCCCCCAGAGGAAATCCCCGCCCCAGACCCCACCCCCAGGCGGAGAACCAAAATCTTATACTTCTTAAAAGGGCAATGCCATCATGGTTTCATAACTAGTTAGTTCTTTTTTCCTCAACCAATTCTCATATGAAGAGATATCTAGACTTACTTGACTTTTAAAAGACACTTCTACAAAAAATTTTTTATTTTTATTTTTATGTATTTTTTTGAGACAGAGTCTCCCTCTGTTGCTCTGGGTAGAGTGCTCCCATATCATAGCTCACAGCAACCTCAGACTCTTGGCTTGAGCTATCCTCTTGCCTCAGCCTCTCAACTCTGAGACTACAGATGCCTGCCACGATGGCCACCTAGTTTTTCTTTTTCTTTTTTTAGTTGATATGGGGTCTAGCTGGTCTCTGAACTCCTGAGCTCAAGCAATCTACCCACCTTGGCCTCCCAGAGTGCTGGGATTACAGGCGTGAGCCAACTGTGCTGGCTAGCACTTTTTTTTTCCAACAATGATCTGATATTTTCAGCATGGAAATAGGAAAGCTCTCTTATTGACGAAGAAGTTGGACTCTGAGAACTCTGTAGGTGATAGTTGTCAAGGGTAGGATATGAGAGCTGCCTATTTTACATTTTTCCTCAAAAGAGCTCAGATTGCTTTATAAACCCAAGTCTACTGATCCACATGCTAACTCCTGGTTAGACAGATCTGAAACTTGCTTTTGCACTGAAGGATGTGTGTATATAAATACTCAGAATTTGCTTAGTCAGAATGAGCATGAGATGCAGTAGTGATTTGGGGTTTTTGAACTGAATGAGAATTTTTGTCAGAATTTAGATCAGCTGCGTCGATCTAAAATGATTTGACTGATGAATTAGAATATGTTCTATTTGTTCCACAGTTAGTATGGGAGTAGAGAGAAGAGGGTCAAGACTTTCTTACTGGATGAAATTTATACATAGGTTGCCTCTAATGAGGTGCTGATACCTAGCATGGCTTTTGGTACATCACTAATGCACAATAAATGTTTAATCAGAACAGAGTAAGCAAGCAATTACCTCAGTGATAAAATCACATATTTGTAAACATCATGGTAAAAAAAGCAAACTACCAAAAATCAATCTATTTTATGTGAAAAATAGCTTTCAGAGGGAAAAGATATTGCATAGGGTCATGAATAATTATGAGCTAGGGTAAGATAAAATGTATTTTTGGTAACGGTTTGGTTAACATATCACTAGAATAATTTACATGGCATACTCTTTTTTGTTTTGAAGTCTTGAAATCATTTATTTCACTACATATATTCAATCATACACTAAAACTTTGAATTTCATATTCTGTTCTTTTTTAACTTCTTTTTTTATTCTTTTTTTTAAATTTTATTTTATTATCTTTATCGGCATACTCTTTTTTTTACCCTCTAGTTGGCTGTGTTTGGATATTTCAATCTCAAATGTTGGGAACCCATTAATTAATTTGTTTATCCAATAATTATTCATTCCTTTAAATGCACATAGCTGTCGGGGCCCCTATGGCCCGGTCTCAGTCGCTGCAGGAAGGAACCAGGCGTGACACGGATTTGAAGTACAAGCTTGCGGGAAGCGGGCTAACCTTCGTTGCAGGGTAGCCCCGAGCCCCCTCCGCAATGGCCATTTATTAAGGTTATACACAAGTGTGGAGAGTTCAGGCAATTACATATGAGGGCTGCCTGTGTAAGGATTGCCACGTGCTCTCCTCATGTGTTCTTTTACCACGACCCTCATGAAGAACTACTAAGCATCAATGTTTAACACATGCTTACTAGTGAGTGACCGACCTTATCTCATTCCGGAACACTGAGTTACTTGAGGGATTGCCCCCAAGTCAGGAAACGTCTCTAGGCTTGCCAGGAGACTGTCCTGTTTTCAGCGTTTCCTTTTAATGTGATAAGAATCAGTAACTGTCCTTTGCAAGCATGGCGTCCAGTCCTCTACACATAGCAACATTGAGGGTGCTAGATGTAGGGCAGGCAAGATGCAAAAAGAACCACCCAGTACTTTATAAGATTATTGGGAAATAGGGACAATATCCATGTAAACATCAAATAAACGATACAAGTGAATAAAATACAAAACAGAATCTAAGGTTATCACAAGATAGTGTTATTGTGGTTTTAAGTATCAAATGACTGTTAGGTTATCAGAAGGGGTGTGTGTGTTTGCGTGTGTGTGTGTGTTTGCGTGTGTGTGTGTGTGTGTGTTTGCGCATGTGTGTGTGTTTGCGTGTGTGTGTGTGTGTTTGCGTGTGCGTGTGTGTGTTTGTGTGTGCGTGTGGTGTGTGTGTGTGTGTGCGTGTGTGTGTGTTTGCGTGTGTGTGTGTGTGTGTTACAGAGGCTTCCTGGAGGAAGTGTTATGTGGAATTTGGGCTGAAGAGGAGAGGGTATTTTGTTGAGGAGATAGATGAATGTTAGACCAGAAATGATTCTAAGACAATCAGGCCACCCACTAGTTCTCAAATGTGGCCATAACACTGTAATCACCTACGGAGATTTAAAAATTTCTGATTTTGGGTCTCAGAGACTTTGATGTAAGTGATGTTTTAAGGCTTCCTGGGTGATTTTAATATACAGCTAGAGTCTCACCTCAGAGACTTTGATGTAAGTGATGTTTTAAGGCTTCCTGGGTGATTTTAATGTACAGCTAGAGTTTGAGGACCACTGATTTAGTCCAACTCACCTTTTTTTTTTTTTTTTTTTTTTGAGACAGAGTCTCACTATGTTGCCGTCAGTAGAGTGCTGTAGCATCACAGCTCACAACAACTCTTGGGCTTAAGCAATTCTCTTGCATCAGTCTCCCAAGTAGCTGGGACTACAGGCGCCTGTCACAATGCCTGGCTACTTTGTTGTTGTTGTTGTTGTTGTCATTGTTGTTTAGCAGGCCTGGGCCGGGTTCGAACTCAACAGCCATAGTGTGCGTGGCTGGCGCCCTAATCACTGAGATATGGGTGCTGAGCCCTTTTTTTTTGGAGACAAGTTCTCACTCGGTCACCCAGACTGGAGAGCAGTGACAGACCATACTTCACTGCAACCTTAGTTCCCAGGTTCAAGAGATTCTCCCACCTCACTTGCCCAAATAGGGCTACAGGTGTGTGCTACCACCCCAGCTAATTAAAAAAAATTTTTTTGGAGAGATGGGGGTCTCCCTCTGTTGCCCAGATTGGTCTCAAACTCCTGGCCTCAAGTCATCCTCTCATTTTGGCCCCCCAAAGTGCTGGGATTACAGGCTTTAACCACTGCAGCTGGCCTCTCAATTTACCAACTTTATAAGATAAGGACCACCTCTAAATTTGCCCATGCACAGCTGGTAAGAACTGCCAGGACACCCAGGGAGGCCTGATTTTATTCACTACTCCTGGCTGTTTGTCTTTGACATGTATTGTGTAGTACTCTGGAGACCAGGCCACAGAACTGGATTTTTGCCATAAAGGTCATGGGAAGCCATTGAAGGTTTTTGTGCAGGAAAATGGCACATGAAAAACAAATAGTCCTGCAACTTCCAGGCAGACATCAGAACTGAAAAGAATAAATGCACCCTAACAACCCAAGAGAATAATGTTATCCAACTAAAAACTCTCTCTGAAGTTTAAGTTTGCATGTTTGCTTTTTGAATTAAAAATAACATTGAATTTTACAGGAACACTGTGATAATTTCTGTGTCATCATATTCAGATAAGTAAAATGGTGCTTCGTGCCCACTTCTCAGTTTAGAAAGAACTTTTCTTCTGGCCAATTAGCTCTATTGTTTACATTTTCCTTTGATTTTTCTCCTTAACTCTATAGCCATCTAAATGCTTTATATTTCACTTCTTTTTTACTTTATCTTTCCTGTCCTTTCCCTTTTCTCCAATCAAGGACATTTGTTAATTGCCCACAATATGCTCATGCATATTTATATGTCCACACCTCCTTATCCCTTTATTTTCCCTAAGGCAGTATTGTCCAATAGAAATATAATTTGAGCCTCATAGTTTAGAAATAGGTAAAGTTAATTTCAATAATATATTTAATTTAACCCAATATACTCAAAATTGCATCACTTCAACATGTAACCATAATAAAGATATTAAGAAATAGTTTGCATTCTCTTTTTAATACATATTTTCTAAACCTGTTTTGTATTTTATAGTTATAATACATATCATTTAGGAAACCAAATTTTCAAACTTCAAAAATATGACACAATAAGGTTGGCTTTTGGGGGAAATATCCTGTTTCAATTTTTAAATTTAATTAGTTATGGCCGGGCGTGGTGGCTCACGCCTGTAATACTAGCACTTGGAGGCCGAGGCATGTGGATTGTCTGAGCTCACCCGTTTGAGACCAGCCTTAACCAGAGCGAGGCCTTGTCTCTAAAAATAGCTGGGTGTTGTGGTGGGCACCTGTAGTCCTAGCTACTTGGGAGGCTAAGGCAAGAGAATCGCTTGAGCCCAAGAGTTTGAGGTTGCTGTGAGCTGTGATACCGTGGCACTCTGCTGAGGGCGACAAAATAAGACTATGTCTCCAAAATATAAATAAATAAATAAAATAAAATAGTTAAAACTAAAAAAAATTAAAAATTCAGTTCCTTGGTTGTATTAGCCACATTTTAGGTGCTCAGTAACCACATGTGGCTGGCAGCCGTTGGATGAAACAGTGGAGGTAGGGTTTTATATAGCTGTATCTTCTTATTCTGGGACTTGAGAGGATACTAGGCTCATTTTATTTTATTTTATTTTATTTTATTTTTGTAGAGACAGAGTCTCACTCTCTCGCCCTCTGTGGAGTGCTGTGGAGTCACAGCTCACAGCAACCTCCACCTCTTAGGCTTGAGGGATTCTCCTGCCTCAGCCTCCCAGGTAGCTGGGATTACAGGCGCCCGCCAC